>CAUYQV010050437.1:0-28326 GCA_963574575.1 Galagoides demidoff
GCTTGCACCATTAGCCCTCTGATGCCATATTTTCCTACACCAGTGTCTCAGGGCAAGAGGTCAAAATTTTCCGTGCTCTCCTAAGTTGACTCCAGACCATTACCCTTCCATCCTCAGGTAAAAACTCCTGCTCCTCTGAGCTTATGCCGCGTGGCTTCCACCCAGTCTTGCCTCTGTACCTCCACTCTCTAGCTCATTCTCCAGCATTCACTGACACCTTTGGCATCTTGGCTTCCTCTCCACTACAATTCCTGCCATCTTCTTGGTGGTGTTAAAATCTACAGTATGGGGTGGCACCTGTAGCTTAGTGGTAGGGCGCCGGCCACATACACTGAGGCTGGTGGGTTTGAACCCAGGCCAGCTAAAACAACAATGACAACTGCAACAACAACCAAAAAAATAGCCAGGTGCTGTGAACAGCGCCTGTAGTCCCACCTACTTGGGAGGCTGAGGCAAGAGAATCACTTGAGCCCAAGAGTCTGAGGTTGCTGTGAGCTGTGACACCATAGCAATCTACCCAGGGCAACCGCTTGAGACTCTGTCTCAAAAAAAAAAAAAAAAAATCCCAGATGATTACAGGATGATTTATTTCTACACTGTAGTCTCTAAATTTCTTCACTAACAATAACCTTTGGTCCTCTCAACCATCTATATGCATGGCCACACCCTAGACCTTGTCAACACAAATCTTAAACGTCATTCTTTCTCTTTCTGACACACCCTCCGAACCTTCCAGTATCTCACACCTTCACTCTGGCCTGACTGTCTAGTCCTCCATGCTCTGATGTTACCATTTTCTCCCAATTAAATAATCAACCTGTTCCTTGGACAGTCTTCTCTCCCCACTCTGGCTCCATGGTTGCATCAGGACTGCTCTTTGACTTCTCTACACCCCTGGCCTCCCTTCACACCTACCTACATGCTAAATCCATCTGCTCTGCTCCGCTCCTAACTCCAGGTTCCTGAGTCCTACAGAGGAAAATCACACAGCCTTGTAAAACTGCATCATAGTCTTCATCCCGGCCTGGGTCCTTTACTTGTCCTTGGATTTCCCATTTCCCTCAGTGACTAACCCGAACCCTCAGGAGTCTCCTTGCCCCCCACCACCACCACCACTACCTACAACAGACAAGCTTCCCTCCTTTATTACAGAAAACTGAGGACATTTGCCAGGACTGCCTTCAAATTCTTATCTGCCTACACATTCCCCTCAAGCTTCCACTATAAACTTATCTATTCATATTCACTTATCTCCTCCTGTCCCAGAGGCTGACATTTCCTTCTTCTTTTCCAAGGTTAAGTCTTGATCCCATTCATTCATTCACCTATTTAACAAATATTTACTGCCTACTTTGTGACAGCCATGGTTCTAAGTCTATAAACAAAGCAGACAAGCTCAAGCATCTTATATTCTAAAGAGAGGAGGCAATAAACAAGTAAATTATACAGCATAGGCAAGCAAGGGAGAGGAATAGGGACCTCCGGGGTTAGGGAGGGGTTGCAATTTCTAATAAGGGGCTACCAGAGGAGCACATTCCACAGGCGCAGAGAAACAGCCAGCACAAAAGCCTTCAGGGGGAGGGTGTGAAGCTGCCCTGCAAGGAACTGCAAGGAAGCCAGTATTGATAAAGTGCAATTACCAAAGAGGAGAATGGTAAAATAAGAAAGCAGAGAGGTAACTGTGAGCCAGACCTTAGCACTTTCTAGATCACATCAGGATTTGCAGTTTTATTATCCTTTGAGTGAGACAGGGAATCATAGGACGGTTCTGAGCAGAGAAGTAACATGAAATGATCTGCATCCTAAAGGAACTCACTGGCTGCTGTGTTGAGTGTAGCCAAAGAGGCTCAAGCAGAAGTGGAGAGACACTCGTAAAGAAACAGCTGCCGTATCCAGGCCAGTGACAGCCTGACGCAGCAGTGGAGGCATTAAGAAGTTGGTTGGATTTGGGCTGTACTGTGAATATAGAACAAACAAAATTCTCTGATAAACTGAATGAGAAGTGAGAGGTTTTGGGCCTGAGCATCTGAAAGAATGGAGTTAAAAAGATGAAGACCCCATCTCCTTCTGTCTCTTCTGGAATACTGCTCCATGACGAACTGCCCTCATACTTGTATTAATCAATCTCAATCTCTCCCCCTGCCCTTTTCTGGTGCCTTCACATCAGCCTATTGACATGCTCAAGCAACCATACAACCATATGATCTTTCCCTTTCTTTTCTTAGTCAAGCTTCTCAGAAGAGATATCCTAGCCTCCATGCTCCCACTCATCAACTCACTGTCATTTATAATTCCATTTCCATCACTTTTCTGAAATTGTCCTCTTAAGGAAGGCAATGCCACACCATTGTCCAATCCAGGGGACATTTTCCAGTCTTCATCCTACTTGACCTCTCTGAGAATTCTGACACTTTTTTTTTTTCTAAGAGATGGAATCTTACTCTGTCACCCAGGCTAAAGTACAGAGACATGATCATACCTCTCACTGTAACCTCAAACTCCTGGGCTCAAGAAATCCTCTTGGTTCAGCCTCCCAAGCACCTGGGACTACAGGTTCATACTACCATGCCCAGTTATTTATTTATTTACTTATTTATTTGAGACAGAGTCTCACAATGTTGCTCTCTGTAGAGTACGGTGGTGTCACAGCTCAGAGCAACCTCAAACTCTTGGGCTTTAGCAATTCTCTTACCTCAGCCTCCCAAGTAGCTGGAACTACAGGCGCCCACTACAACACCCAGCTATTTTTTTGTTGCAGTTGTCATTGTTGTTTAGCAAGCCTGGGCCGGGTTCAAATCTGCCAGCCTTGGTGTATGTGGCTGGCACACTACCCACTGAGCTATGGGCACTGCTTAATTTTTTATTTTTTATAGACACAGGGGTCTTACTTTGTTGCCCAGGCTGGTCTCTCCAACTTCTGGTCCTCAAGTGATCCTCCGGCATTGGCTTCACAAAGTAATGGGAATATAGGTGTGAGCCACCACACCCAGCCTGACCCTCTTCTTTTCTTCTTCTCTTTTTTTAGACAGAATCTCACTATGTCATCCTTGGTAGAGTGCCATGGTGTCACAGTCCACAGCATTCTCTAAGGCTTACACCTACCTTGGCATATGTGACCGGCGCCCTACCCACTGAGCTATGAGTGCAGCCCCTCTTCTTTTTTTCAATTTTAACTTTGTACAGAGTCCCATGTCCATGAGACACTGCAGTCAACTGATTCTCTTCACACCTCTCTGTCTCTCTTATTAAAAGCTTTTCCTTACTAAGCCAGCCCTTAAGTGTTACTAAATCTCAGTTCCATCCTCAGACCCCTGCTCTTCTGACTACTGACTTTCAAACTTGAACACAAGCATCCCTACTGACAGCTTCAAACCAATCAATTTCGTGGTATTCAACTTCCCTAGGTACTCCTCCTAAAAATGATCTGGCCAAGTTCCCCAAAGCCTTCCACTCCTTTAATAAAATAAAACTTTAAAAAGGAGTATCCTTCACTCCACTCTCAATGCACTGCACGCCCCAGGATGTGAAAAACACCAGAGCTCTGAGTACAAACCCCACAGCACTTCCTTCATTTCTCTAACATATATACTTCTGTTAAGGATGAAGCATGATGTTAGAACATGGTATGTTGGTCCATGTTGGGATATTCTGAATTCATAATGGAGCAGGGTAGGAGGAGTAAAGACAATTTTGACAAACCTCAAGTGAGATGAGCAGAAGCCCTAGCAGGGTTCCAGCAGAGTCCTCGGTCAACCCACAGAATCATTAGAAACAATAAGCTGTTGGTGGTTTAGGGCATAAGACTTTAGGATGGCTTGTTACACAGCAACAGATGACCAAAGTACACCCCAAACACACTCTGAACTGATCATGGCCAAAAATAAATTCATTACCTTACCTCATTAAACCTGTATCTTTTCTCTTTTAACCTGTCCTCTCCTCTTGTACAACACAGCTTTTCTTTTTTTTTTTTTTTTGAGACAAGGTCCCACTTTGTCAACCCAGCTAAAGTGCAGTGGCATCTTCGTAACTCACTGCAACCTCAAACTCTTGGGCTCAAGTGATCCTCCTCAGCCTGCTGAGTTGGCTGAGACTACAGGCATATGCTGCCACATCCAGCTAACTTTTCTATTTTTAGTAGATATAGGTCCTGCTGTTGCTTAGGTTGGAAGAATCACTCTTGATCCCACACCTCTCCTTCACTCTCAATCCAATCAGCCACCAAGCCCAGATGTTATAACCTCCAAAATATCCCCAGTCTGTGCTCTTCTCCAGTCCTATCAGCACTCTGCCACTCAGACACTCAGGAGTATGGCAATGGCCCCAAGGACTCAGCTCCCTCAGGTCACCCTCCATAAATCTAACTAGAGTGTCATTTTTGTTTTAACAGAGACAGCGTCTCCCTAGGTTTCCCAAGCTAGGGTACAGTGGCTATTCACATCACAATCTCATAGCTCACCACAGCTTCAAACTCCTATGCTCCCACCTCAGCCTCCCAAGCAGCTATGACAATGGCTGTGCCACCACACCCAGCAACTACACTGCTTTTCTGATCATGCCAGCTCTTCTGCAAAACTCTGAAGTTTGGCTCCCATATCACTCAAAGATAAACTCAGAATCACAGGCTCTCTGAGATCTAGGCCTTGCCTTTCTCCTCAGACCCTTCAAGTATGACTGCCAATAAAAATCATAAAGGAAAATATTGGCTCAGCGCCTATCATTCAGTGCTTAGGGCGCTGGCCACACGCACGGGGCTGGTGGGTTCGAACCCGGCCCAGGGCCCGCTAAACAAACACACACAAAAAAAAATAGCTGGGCATTGTGACGGGGGCTGGTAGTCCCAGCTTCTCAGGAAGCTGAGGCAAGAAAATCACTTGAGCCCAAGAGTTAGAGGTTGCTGTGAGCTGTGACACCACACTCTACCAAGGGCAACACAGTAAGATTCTGTCTCAATAAAAGAAAAGAAAAGAAAATATTGACATATTTGATTTTATGAAAATTTAAAATAGCCGAGGGAAAGGAAGAGCAGAGAGAGAGAGAGAGAGAAGGAGGGGGGGGGTGGAGTCTTGGTGTGTGCCATACCTTCTGGAGGCAAGACATAATTGTAAGAGGGATTTTATCTAACAAATGCAATCAGTGTAACCTGGTTTCCTATACCCTCAATGAATCCCCAACAATAAAAATAAAGGGCAGCACCTGTGGCTCAAAGGAGTAGGGCAGCGGCTCCATATACCTGAGGTGGTGGGTTCGAACCCAGCCCCAGCCAAAAACCACAAAAAAAAAATAAAATAAATAAAAATGAAGATAAAATATCTGCAAAAAGCCCCTCCTTAACAAAGACAAATGATAAAATACAAAAAAAATCTGCAATGTATACAACAAAGGATTAATATCTTAAATATGTAAAAAAAACTTCCACAAATCATTAAGAGATGAATGCTCTGACAAGAATATGAGCAAAGGAACATAATCAAAAAATTAATCACAGAAGAAATATAAAAGATAGAGAGGGAAAGAGAAAGAAAGTAAAAGGAAGTAAGGAAGGAAAGAAGGAAGGGAAGGAAGAAGGGAGGGAGGGAACATGTCCAATCTCATAAACAAGATGGAAGCAAATATAGGTTTAATCTTTCTGGAGACAAGTTTATAGTTTGCATTAAAAGCTAAAACATCTACCACTTTTGATCCAGCCATTTTACATCCAGATATTTATTCTAAGGAAGTAATGGAACAAGTACTCAAAGACTTAGAAAATATTCATTACAGTTGTTTTATACTATCTATTAAAAAAACTCTATTATCTAATTATAGAAGAATGGCTAAATAAATCACAGTACATCCAAACAGTGGGCAAAAACTGACAGTGTAGACCTTTAACACAGAAAGACAGTTATGATATATTGCTAAGTGAAAATTACTGAGGATATGGAGTATATTCTTCTTATAAAAATACACAAGTCTCAAAGCATACAAATCAAAATATTAATAGTGGTAATCTATGGGATTATGAGTAATAGTTTCTCTTTTTGTCTGGCTTTATCTTCTAATCATTCTACTATCACAATGGCTTAATCTGAATACCAAAAATTACATTAAGACTTTTGGTTGTTTTTTTGTTTTTTTGTTTTGAGAGAGTCTCACTTTGTCACCCTCAACAGAGTGTCGTTGCATCACAGCTCACAGCAACCTCAAACTCTTGGGCTCAAGCAATCCTCTTGCCTCAGCCTCCTCAGTAGTGGGATTATAGGTACCCACCTCAACAACTGGCTAATTTTTCTATTTTAAGTAGAGACAGGGTCTTGCTCTTGCTCAGGCTGGTCTCAAAATCATGACCTCAAGCAATCCTCTGCCCTCGGCTTCCCAGAGGGCTAGAGTTAGTCGTGAGCCACTACGCCTATCCCATGTTAAGACTTTTTGGTTGCTTTCTTTCTTCCATATCAAAAAGATTATCAAACCAGCATTCATTTCATTGTTTCAAGTCCTCCAGCCCCAACACCAAATTCCATTTGAGTCTCTGGCAGAGCCCTTATTGAGATATAAGCATATCCACAGTGAATTATAATCCTGGAAGCCTCTCTGTGCTTCAATAAATAGAAATGGAATAAATGAAACAGTATTATAACAGTGCCTAGAACACTGCCTTACATGGAATGTGTGGGGCAGAGACTGAGGAGAGCCAGGAGTGAGCTGGAAGAGAGCAAGGGAAGAGATAATAACCAAAAAGGAAGATGGAAGCAGGAGGTTAAGTCCCTGAGCACTGCCACTCAACTTTTCAGATAAACAGTTACCAACATGTTTAATAAGTATCAAATAGTTACACATTATCTCTTCAGAACTCAACTTTTCTAGTACATAAGACATAAAAACTGGTTTCTGTGCCAACAAGCAATAGAAAGCCCATGGACTTTAACCACAGACAAGACCCTCAAACTCTAACAGCCCCTTAATTGTTCCACACAGTTCTAACAAGCTTAGTCATCCAGTGTCCACGTCCACAGCAGATTAAATACAGCAAATTAGAGGAGCGGTGCTAATTCTGGAAGGCACAGGGACAGTGGCAAAAAGTGACAGCTGACATTCTCCTAAGGAAACAGAAAATACTAAGCATGAAAGTTTAAAAAGATAGTAATCCAGGACCATTTCATTCAGGAGCAAACTATCCTACCCATATCAAGTAGGTATCATAATAGATCTACAACAAAACAGGAACATTCTAATAATGCATCTAAAAAATAAAAGAGGTTAAGTAAAGAGTTGGAAAGTAACTTCAACATCAACTAGTTCTCATTTTACACACAAGGAACCTGGTGAACAGAGTTGGGAAGCAACTTGCCCAGAGCACAGTATATGGTGAAATCACCAGAAAGGTTCAGTTCAGGAGCACTTTCCACCCCTACAATGCTGCCTTCTCAGCATACACTCCAGAAGACAAGAAATGCTTGCATAAGGTCTTTCAGAAAAAGTCCTATGCAAAACAGTATTAACAAAACTTTAAAAACTGAGGAACCCTTGGGGGCCAGGAAAACCTGTCCAACAGCGAGCCATCTGGAATGGACTCTCCATATGGCCAGACTATTCTTTCACTTATCTTTTGTCTCCCTTTTTCTCTATAAACCTAAGGAATCCCACCATATCTTTTCCTCACTCTTCTTACATCCCCAATTCAACTCCCACTACAGCTTTAATGGAAAGGAGAAGTCACGGGGCAAGAACCTTCTCAACTTCCCAAATCTCACGAAAGGCTCTTCCTCTGTACCCCTTCTTTCTGTTCTTCTTTCCAGATCAGAGAATGAGGTGTCCTTTCTCCTGTCCAAGGTCATCTCCTCTACCCTCATCCATGACCTCCCATCACCTCCTTGACCCTCTTCCATCAATAGTCCCCGGTACTATATTTTCAACTTCTTCCTGTATATTGCCCTTCCTCTCTGCTTCAGATACTTAAGACTCTTCCATCATTACAAAAACAATAAATTATTAACAATAAAAATGAATAAAAAATAATAAATAATAACAAATTCTACCCTGTCTCAGTATCCACACTTCCCATTCACTCATCATTTCACTGCCACCCACACTCATTGCTCCACTTAAACTGCTCTAACAAAGCTCACAAATGATCTACATATTTCCAAATCCAGCAAACCCCTTTTCATCCTTATCTTGACCTGTGTAATATGTTAATACCCCAAAGAACCTACTGCCTCTTTCTTCTACTTAGCATTCATTTTCGTGAACTCACTCTCTCCTGACTATCATTCTTTCTGCCTCTTCCACGTGCTTACTCATTTATCCATCGCTTTTGACTGAGCTCTGCAGCCATGCCAGGCACTATTCTAGACACTGGGGATACAGCAATGAGTCAGACAAGGATCCTGGTTGTAGCTGAAATTCTAGAGGGTGCGGGGCAGGAACAAATAATAAGCAATAACACATTCTTTGTGGTGAAATAAAACAGAATTGGTTCCTTATATTGGATGGTCACTCTTGAGGTGAGATTTAAGTGAGATCTGAATGACAAGAAGCCAGCCATGGGAAGATAAGAAGGATGAACATTCCAGCCAAGAGAATCAGCCAAGCCTTCCACACTAAAAAGGAAACAATGTTATGCTGAGAAAAGATACAAAAGAATCACTGTGACTAAAAAGCACAGTGGCTGAGGTGAAGAGAGATAACACTCTCCCTGAGTGTTGTAGGTCCAAAGGAGGACTTTGCATTTCACTCCAGGTGAACTCATCTTCCTGACAGCCCCCTTGTGAGACCACATTCCGTTTCAGTCACTAAGCCAGAAGCCCAAGATCCAGCTGAGCTTTCTCTCACCTCCAATATCTAATTATTATCATTGATTTTTTTCTAAGTTTAAGGGAAAGAAAGGTGAGCAGAAAGAAAGGAATCTTTCTCCTCCACTAATAATGACACCTCCCAGTAGGGCTCACACATAGGCCCAGGTTAACAAGCCATCTTAGGAATGTTGTCTTAGTCCCAGCTACACACATCTAACACTTCAGTCCAACCAACCTTACCCCACCCTCCATCCCAAACCATCTCAATAGAATACTACAGAACTTAAAAACCATGTATGAGTTAGAAGAGACCTTTGAGATTGCTCAGTGACATCTATTATTCATACATATAAGGAGAGACAAGCTCAGAGAAAGGGGAGTGAGGAGTCTAAGATAATTGAGAAGGAGACCAGATGATCTACTGCTCTTAAACCTCATACAGTTGTTCTATCACATTCTGTGAGCTAACCCTAAAAGCAGGACTTGTTTGTAGACTTGGACAACACTCCATCATACCATCTGTTAAATCACCCCATAATTGCTGGCAGAGTGGACAGCCCCCTAAATAACCCATTTTATGTTATACTGACTCTAAGACTATGATTTTAAAAGTGAAACAAATCTTTCATCTTCTGAGAAAGTTTCTATAACTCAGAATTAACTTTTTCTCATGTGAATTCTCATCATTGGTCAAAGAGCTGCCTAGAGGTAGCCTTTCCACAAGGTTGTGGAGCTCACAGGGTGGACCACCAGGCAAGATTTGCTGGTCATACCTCTTTTCACTCCTCTCTGAAAAAAAAAACAGCAAAAACAAGAAGAAATAAGTGCCTACCTATGTTCCCAGTGTTTCATACACTGATCAATTTTAGGCACCGCCTCTCCAGGCTCATTTTATAACTGAGCTGCTCATGCCATATTTATTAGCCTTTTAAAAACAATATGTTCTTTGATAAACATGAAAGTCTCGAGTCCTCTCCATACCCCAACCTCTTCAGTCTACAATGTACTCCTAAGAGGGTAAACCACCAATCCCCATCCTCTTTGAGGTTCTCCCCTTTCCAAGCAAGACCTAAAGCCAGTCTATGCATTTTTAAATTGTATATTGCCTTCCTATTTGTTCCTTGTCCCCATGCTCACAACCCCAAAGCCATATTGATATTCACTATCCTTATTTACTGCAGGCCAATATCCACCATAAACTTGAAAATGAATGTATACCCTGCTTAAAGATAAATTTCAGTACTATCTGAATTTTTGATACTTGATCTACTCTTCTCTAACTTTTTTTTTTAAAGAGGTATTTATTTATTTACTTTTTGCAGTTTTTGGCTGGGGCTGGGTTTGAACCCACCACCCTCAGCATATGTGGCCAGCGCCCTACTCCTTGAGCCACAGGCGCCATCCTCTTCTCCATCTTTAAAGTATAGAATGTAAATAGTTTTAGAGGTCTTTTATATAATTAAGGTTCTTACATCTTATATGTCTACTTTTGAAACTGATGGTACCAAATACCCACAGTTTAATCCAGTGGTTCTCAACCTTCCTAATGTCGCATCCCTTTAATACAGTTCCTGTGGGTCGTGACAGGTTAAGAACTGCTGATTTAACCCAATCAATAGAGAGATTCACATGACTTTCTAAATGTTCAACTTTGATTTGGATTTTGTTATTCTCTAACTTTACTGAAACCATAGATTCAATAGTATCTTATTATAATAAAAGCTACATGACGTTCTAAAACATAGATCTATCATATTACAGAATAGGGATAAATAAGGGAATTCTACAGATCTCAGTTCTTTTCTGCCTGTTCAGTCAGTGGAATTAGTACTTATTTACCATAATATTCATTCAGTTATTGCATGCTATAGTACCCACTGTTGCATGTTCAAATTTTAAGTCCTGAATTGGACACAAAATAAATCTAAGACCTATAAATCTAAGACCTTGCAGCCAAAGAATTAATTATCTAACACCAGAAAGTGGACAAATGAAATAGATAAATAGTAAAATGAAACTTTAAGATTATGGGCCCCAAATAGTCAACACAGCCAGCAAAAAAAAAAAAAAAAGACAGGCATCCAAAGGCATTTGTGGTTGAGTACATGAGTTAGGTAGTATAGAGGATAGGCAGGATTAAGGTAGAGAGTGGGGAAGGGGGAAATATCCCAGGGTGCAGGAACACCCTGAGTATAGCACTGGAGAGAACTAAATCCACAGTACAGGGAGATGAGGAGGGCACGGGCCTCTCTGAAACTGAAGTCCTGCAGCAGTAACGCACAGGAATTTGAACTGGATATGCAGCAAGGGGCCTGGTGTTCCTGCAGGGTAGAGAAGCCCATCATACTAACATCAATTTCATAAGGAAGGAAACTTCCCTAACACACAGGTAGCTTTCAAGAAAGGGAAAAAAGAAGAATCAAACCACAATATTTCTTTTTCTCTTCTCCCTATTCCTCATCTAGAGGGTTGTAGATACTCTGAGATAAATAGATAGCTGTGTTTATAACTCTAGCACGTCATACACACAGCAAAATACTGCCTGTTAATACAAAATTCATACAACCAAATTATTAAGAGCTAAAATTTACAGACTACTAACTAACAAATGCCAGGCACTACACTAAGTGCTTTGCATATATCATTTCATACAATTCATTCATCAACCCATAGTTTTGCATTTTATAAATGAGAAGACTGGATGTTACTAGTTTTCTCAACATCAGAAAGGCATGTCCAGGACTCAAGTCAAGGGCTGTTTCCCTCTACACTCGTGCTTTTTAACTACCACACACAGTACTAACTGGAAAGTTTGCTCTTAAGGAGAACATCATGCGCCATCAAGCACTTCCTTTACTTCAAGGGAGAAGGGGAACAAAGGCAGTACTGGAGGTCAGGTTTTCCCTAATCATCATTGAGTTATTCCTGGTCAAGCCAATATTTTTCTCCACAGGCAAAAGGCCCAGTGAATTATTTTTCCCAATGCTGCCCCCTTACCCCTGCCAACACCAAGATGCCCAGGCTTCTACAGATAGCAGAGGACAAAGGCCTGAGGACCAGGGTTGGCTTATCCCAAGGGAAAAACAAGTCTAACAAACCTGTAAGATAACCAGTACTTCCTGAACCAACTAGATTCACTAACCAGAGGAAATGACTAATCAAACTACTAGCAAAAGACCTGCCACCTCTCAGGCCATAACCTCTAAGAAGGACCCAACTATGATGCCTGAGTCCCTTTCCTTCTTCCTTTCCCCATACTTAATAAAGTTGCCGTTTTGCTGTTGAATTCATATTCACTACCACAAGGACAATAATCTTTCTCTTACCCCAAAGGTCCCAGTACAATAGCTACACGCATCCGTGAAAACAGGCAGCAAATTACATAGCATTATACTGCTTTCTCCAGGATTCAAGTCCTAGATGAAAGGCATCATTATTTAAGATCATTATAATTACAAATGATAGTCTCACATCAATGCTATGCTGAGCCTTCTATTATAATAATATAAGGATGCCATAAGCTCTTTGGTCCAATAATCTCTCGGCTTTTCAGAAATCATAAATAACAAAGCTTCAACTGGTACTGCTATCTGTTGTCTGCCAAAGTTAACTCAGAGCCCAAGGAGAAAACCAACCAGTTCAAGCTGATTCACTCAGAGCAGACCTCAAACAAAATTCCAAGTTGAACTTGTCCCCTGCCAATAAGCAAGTCTCACTCTAAACAACTCCCCTTTTCTAACAACTACCTGACTCAATGGAATTACTGGGCTTGTTTAAAGTATATATAATATATTAAGTAACAGTAAAGATAATAGACCAATAAGAAAAACAATAAATGAGGGAGAAAAGAGGCACAAAATGCTACAGATAGTATCACCTTACGCACTACCAGATATTATTCCTGAGTGGTCAAATTCATACAGAAGAAAAAGACTTTTTTGATTTGGGTATAAACATAGAACGCCTCAATTTTTTATGTAGGTAATTCTGCTCCTCAAAAAAAAGACCAAGAACATTATAGCATTTACTTCAACTTTACTAAGTCTAGAACATATGCAACATGCTGAATTAGACATGTTTCCTCCAACAGGCAACTTTGCCTCCCAGGTGACATTCAGCTATGTCCAGAGATGTTTTCATTTGTCACAATGGGTGTGTATCTATAATCCTGGACTGCAGCGGGGAGAGGCCCAGGATACTGTTTAAACATCCTATAGCACACAGGACAGCCACCCACAACAATGAGTTATCCAGGCCAAAATGTCAGTAGCACCACAGTGATGCAACATGATGTGTTGACCAATGTGAGGAGAGAGAAGAGTCACTCCAAAGGGCCTAATTTGCTGTGTGACTTTAGGTAAATAACTTAATTTTTAATTTCTTTTTCTTACAATCAATCAACTAGCAAGTCTTCTTAACTATGGTTAAAAATCTTTGTATAACTTTCTGCATAAAGTAGCTACTTATAGAAATAAACCACTAAACCAAAGAATTTAGAATGGCAAATCACTGTTTATAGACCCTAGTGGTGAACTGTATAGTCCTCTACCACCACCTAAATATGGATTTTGAGCTTTAAAAAATTCTGCCATATTTCAGCTGAGTGAGGTGGCTCACACCTCTGTTCCTATCACTGAGAGGCCATGCAGGGTAGGAGGACCATTTGAGCTCAGGAGTTCAAGACCAGCCTGAGCAAGAGCAAGACCCTATCTCTACTAAAAATAGAAAAATTATCCGGGCATTGTGGTGGGCACATTAGTCCCAGCTATTGGAGGGCTGGAAAGAGGATCCTTGAACCCAGGAGTTTGAGGTTGTTGTGAACTAGACTGACACCAGGGAACTCTAGCCTGAGCAAGAGTGAGACTCTGTCTCAATTTAAAAAAAAAAAAATTCTGGCCCGGCACCTGTGGCTCAGGTGGCTAAGGCGCCAGCTACATACACCTAAGGTGGCAGGTTCAAATCCAGCCTGGGCCCGCCAAATAACAATGATAGCTGCAACAAAAAAAAAAGTCAGGCATTGTGGCAGGTACCTGTGGTCCTAGCTACTTGGGAGGCAGAGGCAGGAGACTCACTTGAGCCCAGGAGCTGGAGGTTGCTGTGAGCTGTGATACCAGGGCACTCTACCTAGAGGGACAGCTTGAGGCTCTGTCTAAAAAAAAAATTCTCCCATATTTCCATATCGCAATGTTTATAATTAAATGTCTGTATCCCCTCAAAATTCGTATGTTGAATCCAAATCACCAAACTGATAGTATTAGAAGGTAATTAGGTCTTGAGGGAAGAGCCCTCGTTAATATTAATGCCCTTCTAAAAGGGGTCCCAGAAAGCTGTCTTGTCCCTTCCACCATGTTATAGACATGTCAAGAAGTTAGCAATCTACAACCCAAAAGGGGGTCCTCACCAGAACATGACCATGCTAGCACCTGGATCTCAGACTTCTCAGCATCCAGAACTATGGGAAATAAATTTCAGTTGTTTCTAAGCTATCTGGGTGATAATATTTTGTTATATCAGCCCAAATGGACTAAGACACTGAACAACCCGAAATGCTGTGGAAGCACTACCTGACTTGAAAAGCTCGTATTTCAACCTATTCGGTTGAAAAGGGTTATTAAAAGTCAAGTGTTGTAAGAAAAGATACTGATCATCCTTTGTAAAAGGAAGAATTTTTAGGAAGAATTTTGTGCTTGCAGCTAGGAACCTGGGGCTCAGGACCTTTCACTGCTACTTCTTGGCAACATGGCTTTGGAGAAGTCGTCTCAGCCACTGCTTCCTCATCTGTGCAGCTGTAGTAGTAACCATCCTCCCTATCTCTGCGGGGATGATGTGATCACAAAATGGGAGGGTATGAGTACAATGTTATTCCGCATAAGAGACAGCTTGCCCTGCCAGTGAAGAGTCAGCAAGGCTTACTGCAGATCTTGGGTGTTCCCAGCTTTGCCTGAGAGGCTATGGAAAACAGAAAAGCAATAGAAGACTTGGCTCCTGCCCTCCTAGTTGACAAGATGCGCCCAATACACAAGACGCAAGTGAACCCCACAAGACAGTTATCTATCTTCTGCAAGGCTAAGTATGGTGGTATAGTCTCTAAGTGCTAGAGGGGTTGAGAAGATCAGAGAGGACTGAAATGGTTATGAAAGATTTCATGAAGATGTACTGTTCTTAACTGACAGTCTTTTCTCTGTGACTCCTTCAACGAACCCTGTTTCATGAAACTTATCTAGCTCAACATGTTTGCATGTGCTCTAGTCTTCTCTAAATAAACTTAAAATTAGTATTGTAATATTTTTGGACTTTTGTGAGGAACAAAAAATGGTTGAGAACCACTGCTCTAGACCAATGGTCTCCAAACAGGAATACACGAGACAATCCACTACAGTAGAGAGAAAAAATACAAGACCCTCTATTTATTTTCATCTTAAAAGAATAACATTTCACTTGGGGCACAGTGGCTCATGCCTGTAATCCTAGCACTCTAGAAGGCCAAGGTAGGAGGATGGCTTGAGCAAATCAAGACCCCCATCTCTACTAAAAATAGAAAAAATTAACTAGGCTTGTTGGAATGTGCCTGTAGTCCCATCTACTTGAGAAGGCTGAAGCAGGAGGACGGCCTGAGCCCAGGCATTTGAGGTCACTATGAGCTGAGACCATAGCACTCTAGCCTAGGTAATACAGTAAGACTCCATCTCAAAAAGAAAAATGAGAGAGAGAGAGAGATTTCAGAGTAAAAAAGCAACCCACAGAATGGGACAAAATATTTTAAAATCATGTATCCAATAAGGGATTGCTATCTAGAATGATCAAAGAACAACAAAACACAGTAACAATTAAAAAAAAACCCAACATGATTCAAAAATAAGCAAAGGACTTAGGCATTTCTCCAAAGAAATGTACAAATGGCTAATAAACACATGAAAATATACTCAACTTCACAAATCACTAGAGAAATGCAAATCAAAACTACAACAAGATTCTACCTCACACCCATATGGATAGCTGTTAGCACAAAACAGAAAATAACAAGTGTCAGCGAAGATGGGGAGTATCCTTGTGCTTATATACTGTTGGTGGGAATGCAAAATCTGTACAGCCACTGTGGAAAACAATATGGCAGTTCCTCAAAAAATTAAAAGTAGAATTACCATATGATCTAGCAATTCCACTTCTGAGTATATACCCAAAAGATTTGAATGCAGCGTCTTTTTTTTTTTTTTTTGAGATGGAGCCTCAAGCTATCTCCCTGGGTAGAGTGCCATGGCATCAGAGCTCATAGCAACCTCCAACTCCTGGGCTCAAGCGAGTCTCCTGCCTCCACCTCCCAAGTAGCTGGGAGCACAGGCGCCCGCCACAACACACGGACATTTTTTGGTTGCAGCCATCGTTGTTTGGCAGGCCCGGGCTGGGGATTCGAACCCGCCAGCTCTGGTGTATATGGCTAGCAGCCTTAGCCACTTGAACTATAGGAGCCACCAAGAATGCAGGGTCTTGAAAAGATATGAACATAAGAGATGTTCATAACTATAGCAAGATTATTCACAATAGCTAAAAGGTAGAAGCAACCCAATTGTCCATCAACAAAAGAATGGATAGGCCTGGGCGCAGTGGCTGTCATCAGTAATCCTAGCACTCTGGGAGGCCGAGGCAGGTGGATTGCTTGAGCTCAGGAATTCAAGACCAGCCTGAGCAAAGTGAGACCCTGTCTCTACTAAAAATAGAAAAACTAGCTGAGCATTGTGGTGGGTACCTGTAGTACCCACCTGTCGGGAGGCTGAGATAAGAGGATCACTTGAGCCCAGGAGTTTGAGGTTGCTGTGAGGTATGATACCATGGCACTCAACCCGAGGGTGACTGAGTGACTTTGTCTCCAAAAAAAAAAAAAAATACCAAATCAAAAGAATGGATAAATATGGTATAAACATGAAATGGAATATTATTGTGCCTTAAAAAGGAAGGAAATTCTCGGTTAGCACGCATAGCACAGTGGTTATGGCATCAGCCACATACACGAGGCTGGCGGGTTCGAACTCAGCCCAGGCCAGCTAAACAACATGATAACTACAACAAAAAATAGCTGGGCATTGTGGTGGGCACTGTAGTCCAAGCTACTTGGGAGGCCGAGGCAAGAGAATCACTTAAACCCAAGAGTTTGAGGTTGCAATGAGCTATGACACCATAGCACTTTGAGGGCCACATAGTGAGACTCTGTCTCAGAAAAAAAAAAAAAATGGAAGGAAATTCTGATACATGCTATAATATGAACTTTCAGGACATTAAGCTAAGTCAAATAAGCCAGTCACAAAAAGATGAATACGTATGATTCCACTTACATGAAGTACTCAAAGTAGTGAAAATCACACAGACAGAAAGTAGTGTTGCCAGATGCTAAAGAGAAAAGGGAATAGGGAGTTACTGTTTAACAGTTCCAGATTTATAATGTGAAAAGAGTTGTGGAGGCAGACGGTGGTGATGGTTGCACATTATTGTATGTAATACCATCCAACTGTATATTTAAAAATGATTAAGACAGGGCTCGGCGCCTGTGGCCCGGTGGTTGCAGCACCAGCCACATACAACGAGGGTGGCGGGTATGAACCCGGCCCAGGCCAGCTAAACAACGACAACTGCAACAAAAAATAGACGGGCATTGTGGCGGGCGCCTGTAGTCCCAGCTACTCAGGAGGCTGAGACAAGGGAATTGCTTAAGCACAAGAGTTGGAGGTGGCTGTGAGCTGTGATACCACATCACTCTACCAAAGGGTGACATACTGAGACTCTATGTCTCAGAAAAAAAAAAAGAAAAATGATTAAGATAGTAAATTTCATGTTATGTATATTTTACCACAATAAAAAAATAGAAAACATAAGATTTTATCTTTTTAACATATAATCCATGGCCCAACACTAACACTCCTATTTGGTTCATATGTACACATGTGTCTCCTAATCAAGGGCTGATGGTGACATACTTTCAGTACACTGAAATGTAGTGTATAGTTCATGTGTGCTTGGTCAAATCGATTTACTAATCACATTGTTTTAAATTAATAAACTCTCATAAAACAAACAAGAGGCTTAAAAAGATTCCAGTTAAAAAAAATCATGGACAGGTTCGGCGCCTGTGGCTCAAGTGGCTAAGGTGCCAGCCACATACACCTAAGGTGACGGGTTCGAATCCAGCCCGGGCCTGCCAAACAATAATTGTGGCTGCAACCAAAAAATAGCCAGGCGTTGTAGCAGGCACCTGTGGTCCCAGCTATTTGGGAGGCAGAGGCAGGAGACTGGCTTGAGCCCAGGAGTTGGAGGTTGCTGTGAGCTGTGATGCTACAGCACTCTACCCAGGGTGACAGCTTGAGGCTGTCTCAAAAATAAAAAAATAAAATATGAAAAAAAATCATGGATTAATGATAACATGAGCCCAAGTGAACAAAATAGCAGAGCTGTCATGTCTGTCCCGGGTATCCTCTTTATCGGCCACTTACGATGTAGAAACAAGCACAATCCAAGAAGATATGATAAGAAGCTCACCAAAACATCACTGGGATTATTTAAAACGTGGATTTGCATCTACTATCATTCATGATGAACTTTATCCTAAGTATACACCATCCTTCAGATGTTAACTAATGATAGCAGAACAGGAATGTAACTTACAAATAAACAAGGATACATGCATTTTAACCAATACTAATATTCTCTTAAAAAAGTTTAGAGACTACTACTTTAAACCAACACTGCCCAAAAGAACTTGTGATGATAAAACAGTCTTATCTGCACTGCCCACAGCTGAAAGCACTAGCCACAAGTGTCTATCAAGCAAGTGAAATGTGGCTAGTGGGTCTGAAGCCTTATGTGACTAATGGCTACTTTACCAGACAGCACAGCCCTGGGCCACTAATAGTTCATTGCTACCTCAAAACATACAGCTCCCCAGCAAGCAGGCCCCTGTCCGGCTTTTGTGTCTTTGGTCATGCTATCCTCTCCACCTAGAATGTTCTCCCCATCTTGCTCATCTAGCAACAAGTTCTCAATTTTGAAGGCATATCTCAAATGTCACCTTTCTTTAGCTTTCCCTGACTATTCCCTACCCACAAAGTTAATTGTTGCCTCAGATCTGTCTCTCTATCCCTTTTACATCCATTACAGCACTTATAGCTATTTGCCTCCATGTCTGAAGTTCTATAATTTTGAATTCCTCAAGGCAGAGCCATGTCTAAGAATTCATCTCTGCATGACGCCTGGCACATAGTGAATGTTCAGTAACATTTACTGAATAAGGCAATGAATGAACTGACCAACCTTGATCTCCCAATTCACAATGTACTATTCTTTCCACCACACCAAAATATGGCTCCAGAAAAGTGGGCTGGAGGCGAGTCTTTGCTACCTCACAGTGCAAGATGCTACTTCAAAGCCAATACCATATCTATTATTATAATTTTTTGTTTCTGTCTCTTTCAGACACAAATATCACAGTTATTTAAGTAAGCTCAGAGACATTCAGCCTTCTTAGAGTATAAGATAAAGATGATATTAGTCCCCTTTCTGAAGTGTCAACTTTCAAATAGTGCAAGTTAAACTGATGGCTCTAATGCAGTAAGAAATTTTCATGTGTTTTATTAGTATTTACCAAGGCTTTCTGTGTAGTCTGCATGCCATTTCAGCTACTGAGGTACAAGTGTACATCTCCTCCATACGCTTTCACTCAAAAAAACCTGCTCTCTCTTCATCATCATTAAGTGAGCATGACTTTGTCAGAAAACCAAAAGAAAGGCTTTGACCATGGCACTTGCTTATTCTGGACTTCATTTCTGAATTCTAGATTTGGTTATATTTAGTGAAGCTATAATCGTCATCATGCCCAAAGCCAGGAAGAAGACACCATTCACAAACCACCCCCTGAAAATCTGCAGTTGCCTCTAAAAAACCAGACTCCCCAGCAGGCAAAGACATCTGAAGTGGGAGGGATCAAACTGGTGTTTGCGTCAAGAAAAGGTCTCAGGTACTTATAACTAATCTCTGTCTGACACGCAAGGCTCTTTATAAAGTTATTGTCTCCTTTTCTCCCCAACATACCTTCTGCTCTGGTCAGTCAAACATCCTTCATTATCTCCCAGGTTCACTCCTTTTGTTACACTGGTCAGTCTCCCCACCTGCTTCTGAGTAAGCTTCTTGCTTCTTATGACAGCTTCCCAGACCACTCCTTCCCCCAGACACTAGCTACTCCCTTTCCCTACAATTAGCTGGGGTACAGCAGGGGAGCAGTACAGACTAGACATTGAATTGTTATTCAAAAGCCCCAGAGCCACCGAAGAAAGTGAACAGGGAGCACTTCCCGCAAGCAAAAGTGAAAGAATGTCATTCTACTACTCCCTGTCCATTCCTTGATTTTGAAGGGGAAACTTGTACTGACCAAAACTGTAACACCAGACTAGTTACTATCCTCAAAATTTATCATACTGTTTCACCACTCCACACCATTGCATATGCTATTCTCTCTCACCTTGGGTAACCTTTGTCTGGAACATCTGCTGGGCAATTTCCGTTCCTGTTCAAACCACGTATCATCTATGAACCCGCACCCCCAGGTGCTTTCTCTTTATCATCTCACAGTATCTTTTACCATCTGCTAAAAGCTGGACATTTATCTCAAGGTTATTATACAGTGCCTGCCACAAAGAAGCACTAATATCCACTAGACGAATACATATATGCATCATACTGACATCACAAGTTAGAATTATATGACTAGTAAGGTTTTTTTTTTAAGCAGTGGTTTCACACACAGTTGTAAGCCTTACTACTTTGCTCTGTTGGCAGGAGAAATTATCAATATTTACTGATATGGAAAGGCAGTAGCTCTCATTAGCCCTAGATCTGGATTCCTTGAGTATAGGTGAGAAAACTGTTCTGAAGAGCCACCTGGACCATCTTATGTAGAAGTGATACAGTTCTGGAATGTTGCCTTAGACACAGCAATAAATAAAGTTATTTATTGCTTTAAGCTTAGACATAAGTCCTCATATAAGGAAGTATGATAAAAGCATAGCTTCTCAGCCCTTCTTTGAACATTGCTCCAGTTTCCTCACTGAGCTCATTCTGGAATCTTAAACCAAATCTTCCCTTGACATCACATACCCATTATCTTGGGCATGATTTAGCATCTCATCATGGCATCTTCACTGAGAAAGCTAGAGAGAAAATATCCTCCCTGGTGAGAGCACATGTAGTGAGAATAAGGAGGAGTGAGTTAGTCAGGCTAGAGCTGACATGACACAGCTGGTCTGGTCGGTTTAGGTCTGACGTCAGACCTTCACCTCATGACTTCCATTCTCATTTTGTAAATTTAGCTTCAACTTAAAAATGTCTGTTTTGAGTAGTTGAAGGCAACTGATTTACGAGATTAACTTTTAAATTGGAAACGTTGTATTAAGTCATGGGTTATGCTGATTATGGTTTAAGATAAGGGTTAAGATATGGTTTTTGCTTTGAATTTTTATATATAAAACTGTGGTTTTAGAAATGGAAGGGCAGAACAGTCTTGGAGTGGCTACTCTTACTGTTCTCCAGAATCGCTGGCCTTCTGATAATAAAGCTTGGTGAGGCGGCACCCATAGGTCAGTGGGTAAGGCACTGGCCACATGCACGGAGGCTGGCGGTTCAAACCTGGCCCGGGCTTGCTAAACAACGACAAATGCAACAACAACAAAAATAGCCAGGTGCTATGGTGGCAGCCTGTAGTCCTAGCTACTCGGTAGGCTGAGGCAAGAAAATCGCTTAAGCCCAAGATTTGGAGGTTGCTGTGAGCTGTGATGCCACGACATTCTACCCAGGGCAACACAGTGAGACTCTATCTAAAATTAAATAAATAAGTAAATAAATAAATAAAGTTTGGTGAACCTATCCCCCTATCTCTGAGTATCTCCTATACTGTAACAGGCAGGCAGACCCTCGTCATCCGGCAACACTGGCACCCACCTAGAGATAGCCATTGCCCTCCAAATTCATGACTTAAAGCTTTCACTGTCCCCAAACAAGCCCCTGCTGGACTAGTTAGTGAAACCAGGCCAGAAAGGCTGGTCCTACCAATGAAGAAAGAACGCTGGTAGCCAGGCATTCTCCTATCTTGCCCAGCATCTGTTCCTCAGGGTTCTTACAATTCCTTACCATAAAGTTAATAATAAAGGGGAATATTAGGAGAAAAGAGAGAATCAGTGGGATATAATGGTAATCCGGTCTACACTTAAGCCTCCCACTTCACACCTCCTAAACTGCCTGACCACTGCTCTGGACACTCAAGTGTACAACTCTCACAGTCCTCACACAACTCTTTCTGGGACTGGTGTATATGTCAGCATCTGGGGACTCACCGGGAAAAGGGTCCAGGGAAGGAGTGTAACAATCCCAAACTACTGACCCTTTAGGGAGTTGGTCAGGCCTCTGCACCCATGACAGGGAAAGGGATTGCTTTAGATTGCTGTAATCAAACTGGCCTTTCACATTGTTTCCATGTCCCTTAATTTTACATGTATGTAATATATACATATATATGTATACATATATATATATAACACATGACGTGTATGCATATATATAAAGAGAGTATGTATGATATATATATATAAGATGTAATATTACTGGTAAATAATGGCTACCATTTATTAAACACCTAAAAAATGTTAAATACTTTATACATACTGCCTCATTTAATCTTCAAGACCAACCCATAGAATAGTGGTTCTCAAACTTTAACTTGAATAAGAATCTTCCAGGAACTTGTTAAAACCCTGCACATCACAGCCTATGGCAGAGGTCCTAAAACTTTTTAAACAGGGGGCCAGTTCACTGTCCCTCAGACCTTTGGAGGACCGGACTGTGCGCCCAGGACAAGTCGGCTACTGCGGCAAAAACACCAGGCAGACCGCATATGGCCCGCAGGCGGTAGTTTGAGGACCCCTGGCTATGGTGTGAGACCCAATAATTTACATTTCTAACAAGCTCCCAGGTGATGAGGATACTCTTGATCCAGGCTCCACTTTGCAAACTACTGCCATACGGAAATAGAGAATCAAGAGAGATGTGAGATGTCTTGTCCCAGGTTCCAGTTAGTAAAGAACAGATGCAGAACTTAAACCTGGGTCTACCTGACTCTACAGACAGTGCTTGTGATTATGCTACTGTACATGTGAATGCATGCCTTGTCTTCCCAAACTCACTGGTAGCTCCTCAAAGACAGACGTCACACTTTACACACCACCCTCGTCCCTTTTAGAACTTTGTAGTGCCTTTAGACTTGGTAGGTGCTACATAAATTCTTTGTGTACTGGCTGCTACATATCTACATACTTCTACAAATTGAAACTCAATTAAAGCCAAAGTACATCAAAAGGGAAGCACTGGAAGTCCTGGTTTTACATGATATTCTCTTGCTACTGAGTCTCTGCCCACACTGCCATCACACTGGCCAATTCCTATTCATTCTTCAGTCACGTCCTCCAGAAAACAATTATTGGCTCCCCCAAAATGGGGGCAACTATACCCTAAGTTTATCTCCATGATGGCACTTATCACTCTATTCCCCTAATTGGCTATTCTCTGTCTCTCAAAGTAGTTACCAGCACTAGCATCTAGTATAATATCCCCAGAGCATAGCACAGTGCCTGGCACATTACAGGCACTCCTTATTTGTTGAATGAATAAATACAGAGCTGCAAGCCCTAAATTCCAATTAAAAATATTATAACGCATGATGTGCAGTTCTCAGGAATGAATTTCTGGGTACACATGGGGCAACCTAGATAAGTACATAACAAAGACCAATTTTGCCTTTTCTCCATCACTCTTCTCACACTTGGAGAACAGGCACTTAGGGCAGCACCGTCTATGATGAGAAAATATCCTCGCTGAACAAAGTGCTTCTGGGCTCTACAGCCAGCAGAAGCCATTCAAAGAAAAGGAAAGAGCTCTGTGCTTCCCCCCCATTCCTCCTGAATTTTCTGTCAAACACTGTCCTCCTTCATTTCTCCACCCCACTGCAGTCAAGGGTTTTGGCACAGGAGGAAACAGACATATCAGACTCAAGGATGCCATCTGACAGTGGGCACAGAAGCATCTCCTATCCTGCACCAAAGCCCACAGGAAGGATCCAGAGGGACAGTGACTCAGGTTCCAGATTAAGTCCAGCTAGAGCAGTACTCAAAATGGAAAACTGCAATAATTTCACAAGGACATTAGTTGTCAGATTCTTTTTTAAAAATAGTGTTTTAAAAGTACAGGCTCTGACCCTATCCTCAGAAAACTGGGCCCTGCTAAATCTAGTGCTTATACAAGCTGAGGGCCAAACACAGCTTCTTCATCTGCTCAACCCATCCACCAACCTGCAATACTCAACCATGACAAGCATTTCCCAGGCCTAGGTCAGGACCCCTCCTTCTACCTCAGCTTGCAAAAGGTTCCTTCTTAGAGATGCCTCTTAGCTTTCTCTTCCCCAGCTAATAAACTGTTCCCTGCCACCACCATGTTCCAGTAATACAACCCTCCCCCTTCCTGGGACCCATCTCAGTCTAGAACACAACCTACAGCAGGTTGGCCCCATCCAATTAGTTGGAATAGCTTCATGCCAAGGAAATCTCTGCTTTTATTAAAAATAAAAGCACACTAGGCAGGCAGTGGGCTGTGAAAAGTCTGAGTCTGCCATAATTATGAAGGTCGAGGTTAAGGTTACCAAAAGAGACATGCAAAGATTTCCTAAAAGCCTGGGGGATAAAGAATATATCTCCCTGAGTACAGATAAACAGATGAAACACACAGAGGGAATTTACACACATCTACATAACATCCTTTCCAACAGAGGAAAAACAAAACCAAGAGCTGCTCTCAAAGAATTCTTCTGGTTAAAAAATAAATAAAAACTAAAACAGGAGGAAGAAGGGCCTACTAGACTGAATGCAAAATAGCCACATTCGTTTTATATAATTTCTGTTATCTTAGCTATATCCTGGGGACCTGATTACAGCTGGGTTAGGAAACAGACGCGGTCAAATCCACCAAGAGCCTTGGCTCTTGGAAAAACACATTCCCATTCTCCGAAAATCCTCTTCCAATGTCTGCTCATGGAAGTGGTAAAGTTGGGTAGAAGAAACCCCTCTCTCTTCTTAAGGATCCCCCCCAATCCTCACCCGTCAGCCTTCACAACAATATGTCAAGTTTTAGGAGGGTGATAAGCCCACCATCCCGCATCTAGTGTAAAAACACTTTCACACACAGGTTTTCTCCTCTGCTCCTCATAATTCGGTGAGGGGACGAAAGTGGCTTTTCGACGTTTTTATAAAAAATAAAAGGCCACTGAGGTAAACAATTTCGGCAACTCCCTCCACCTCCATAAGCCCTGTCACTTTCAAATCTCAGTTTTAAATCTCTCAAGGACAATTACACACAGGACAAGTGAAGGGGGAAGGGAGGGTCAATTGGTCACAACCCATTCATACATTCAACAACTAGGATCCAGAGTCTTGCCGCATCAGCACAAGATTTTAATATACGGCGCACTGAGTCCCACCGTACCTTCCGCCAACACCTCATCCACAGTGACCTGCTGTCGCCCGATGCCAAAGACTCTTCCGATGTAGCCACTGCCCAGGCCCGAGGTGCTGCCCCCTCCTCCGCTGGAGCCAGAGCCCAGGCCAGAGCCGCCCTGCTCTCGCCGGGAGTCGAAAAACTTCTTCATCTTGCAAATAGAAAGCAGCAAAGCAAAATACCGATGGTTTTTAGATTTTTTTTTTTTTTTTAAGAAAAGAGATCCAAGGATTTCTTCTCGGATTTCAGCTCGGAGAGGAGCCACCCGAATCCGGCCGTGGGGGTGGGGGTTGAGGGAGGATGCCTATAGGAATACGCGTGTCAATCGCGCGGCGGGTCCCCTCCTCCTCCAGAGAGCGATTCGTGTAAGTTTAAACCTGTGATGACAGAGGAAGAGAGAGGATGAATCAGTAACACACTTAAAAATTCAAGTGCTGAGTCCTAGGGGGAGCAAAAGCCATCATCAGGGGGAAACGCTTCATGCATTTTCCTGCGAGAAAACCCTGGGGCTGAAAACGCGTCCCTGGCCACAGAGCCCTGGACCCGGGTGCCCGAGGCTCACAGCTCGGAAAAAGGAGGGATTCGAGCTGCTCGGGCAGCGCCGACCCTGCCGGGCAATGCCTCCCCCTCCTCTTCGGTCTCCCCGCCGCCCCTCGAGGCAGCATCCTGGCTGCACCCACTTGAGACGGCTCGGCGGCTGGCGCCCAGCTACCAGCCCCGCGACATTGTCACGGCCGCCGGGCTGGCCTGCGACGCAGAGAGGAGGCGGCGCTGCAGCTAGAGCCGGGGCCGCGTTCGGCGCCCGCCCGCGCGCCAGCTGATCTCCCGAGCGCAGGGAATAGACTGACCCGCTGCCCCTCCCCCGCGCGCGCTCCCGCCCGGCTCCATCCACCCAACCAGGAAGTGAACCGCCGCCGGAAGTGCCTCCCGGGACTGTGCGGCTGGGGCAGGGGCCTCTGCTGCAACCGCCGTTCTGTTGTGACAGACGGGAAGGAGTCGACAGAAAGAGAGTGAGACCGGAGACGGGGGTCTCAATGCATAGATAGTTTTGGAAAAGAATGTTGATACCTCCCGGGCCGCAGGGAACTCTGGGGAAGGTAGTTCGGCACAGTCTGGCGGTTGGACTACAACTCCCAGGATGCCCCCGGAGGAGCGGGCGAGGCGGCTGTTGTGGCCTCCGCAGCGTCGAAGGTGGTTAGTAGGGTGGTGTATATATGTGATTTTTCGGTAATTTAAACACATCCGGAAAAGAAACCGCTAAGGAGTAGGTTTCCCCTTGCCGCCTGCTCTACCCTTCTGAAGCCATCTTCTTGCGGCCTGACCTCCTAGCCCAAGGGATTCTGGGGGTTGTGGTTTTCCAACAGGTCCAGGCTGACACCTGGAGTACGCGGCTTAACCATTTATCCCCACGAGGGTCCTCTGGGGCTTCCCGACCTCACTAGGACTGAAGTGAAAGAGACAGTGATCCCGAATATTGTGCTGGCCGTTGGAACAGACCACACCGGAACTTCAGACCAAAAATAAAACTGGTGCCCTTCCGCCCCCGACCTCAAAAGCTGCTTTAGCTTCCAAATGTTGAGAGCTGGCTCTGCAGGCATCTCTGAGCTAGGCGCTCAGTAAGACAGTGTACAAGCGAGATCCAAACTGAGAAACTGCTAAGCAGGGCAGCTCCTCGGACACCTGGAGACCCAGCCCGTTGGCTCTACCGCAAATTTGGGGGCTCCTCAGCCAGTAGTGACTCTTTAATTCTTCCTTTGCTGACGCTGTCGGTGGCCTGATCATCGCTAACTCCCTTCCACACGAAGACCCTAGGCTGGTCTTCTGTAATTTCTTTTTCACTTTAAAATTCTTGCATTGTTGTTTTACTCTTATATTGCCTGGGTGCCGAGGGTGGGGGTGGACTTACTGCCAAAGGCGGAAGATTTGGTGCCCTTCTCCCTCGCTAGATTTCCTGAAAGACTATGAGACGATGCTGAAGGTAGTGCCAAATCCCTGCAAAACAAACAAAAAACAAACCCCAGGATTTTTCTAACCCTAAAATATATTTTTCACCTCCACTGGCTCGCTCCACTCCCTACTGCTGAAGCCCTCCTGGCTTGTAATTTGGCCCAGAATTTTTCAGCAGGCGTTTGAGGAAAGAAGAGAAGGGTGCTCCAGGGAAAAAATGGTTCTTACTTTCTCTAATCTGAATATTGAACTGAGCTGTAACTAGGCTAACATTGACCTTTGCTTCTGCTGCTACTGCTGCTTGTTTCAAGTAGTGCCATTGTAATTAAACTACTGTGTAGGGATAGCTCTTTTCTTCCCAGAGAAGTCAATGTTGACACTTCACTTCACAAAATTCATGCAGCCACCTCCAGGCTGAAATGCCGCACCTTTTAAAACATTTCTCTTAAAAGAAGGCTCACGAAGACATGTTCTCTGCACGTTCCTAAAAAGGTCAGATTTTTGTCTAAGGAAATTGGGAATAAGTCTTAAAATAGTTGGGAAAGCTCATTTAGAGTTAAACTCACTGACCCTCATTTTTCTCAGCACCTATTGGTTTTGACCAACATTTCTAAAGATGAAACTGTTAGTTCCTAGGATCTGTTGCTATACGTCATTTTTTACTTTTCTGTACTTTCCCGGTACCCGACTAAGCCAGGCCAATCTCAAACCTCACTTTCAGAGATACAAAAATTTACACTAGGATTAAATAGTTAACATGTATTTACTGATCAGAATCTGAGGGAAGAGGTTTTAAAACAAAAGGAAGGCTCGGCGCCTGTGGCTCAATCGGCTAAGGCGCCAGCCACGGACACCTAAGGTGGCGGGTTCGAATCCCCAGCCCGGCCTCCCAAACAACAATGATGGCTGCAACCAAAAAATGGCCGGGCGTTGTGGTGGGCGCCTGTGATCCCAGCTACTTGGGAGGCTGAGGCAGGAGACTCGCTTGAGCCCAGGAGTTGGAGGTTGCTATGAGCTGTGATGCCATGGC
>CAUYQV010050438.1:0-12637 GCA_963574575.1 Galagoides demidoff
GCAATATTATTCAGCCACAAAAGAAACAAATTCTGTTATTTGTGACATGAATGACACTGGGCATTATGCTAAGTGAAATAAGCTAGACAAAGACAAATGTTACAGGAGATCACTTATAAGTAGAATCTAAAAAAAAAAAAAGATGCGCCTAAATGCCCACCAACCCAAGAATGGATTAACAAACTGTGGTATAGGTACACCATGGAATACTAGTTAGCCATTAAAAAAAAAATGGAGACTTTACAGCCTTTGTATTAACCTGGATGGAAGTGGAACACTTTATTCTTAGTAAAGCATCACAAGAATGGAGAAGGATGAATCCTATGTACTCAATTTTGATATGAGGACAATTAATGACAATTAATGACATGGTGGGGGTGGGGGAAAGGGAAAGCAGAGAGGAAAAGGAGGGAGGAGTGGGGAAGGGAATAGCAGAGAGAGGGAAGGAGGGAGGGGCGTGGGGTCTTGGTGTGTGCCACACCTTTTGGGGGCAAGACACGTTTGTAAGAGGGACTTTACCTAACAAATGCAATCAGTGTAACCTGGTTTCTTGTACCCTCAATGAATCCCTAACAATAAATTTTAAAAAATGAAATAAAACTTTCCAGGGTACCAAAGAGGAAAACAAACAAAAAAAGATATAAAACTCATAGAAATATAGTAGAACAGTAGTTGCCAGGGGCTGAGGAATGGGGTAACGTTGCTCAAAGGTTACAAACTTTCAGTTATAAGAAGAATATGTTCCTGGGCTCTAACATACAGCACGGTGACTACAGTTAATAATATTATAGTATAGCACATACTTGAAATTTGCTGAGGGAGTAGGTCTTAAGTATTCTCACCATACACACGAAAGTGGTAACTATGTGAAGGAATGGATATGTTAATTAACTTGACTGTGGCAATCCTTCCCCATGTACATATAAGATGTCACACTGTATAGTTAAAGTATTATATATATATTATTACAATTCTATTTGTCACTTATACCTCATTCCATCTACTACACATGTAGTAATAATTCAGTTGACCTTGGCATCTTCACAGGGTTGGTTCCAGGAGCCCACAGATGCCAAAATCTGTAATTAGGAAATAGTACTAATTCCTTCATTTGTATAGAGTTTTACATAAAAGCATTTTCACACACACTAATGCACTGGATTCTCTGAGTTATCCTTTGAGTTAAGTAACTCAGATTTTATGATCTCTATCATCCCTATCCGATATCTGAGTTTTAGAAAGATTAAACTACGCACAATCACAGATGATCTGGGGAAATGCTGGGTTAGCCCGAGCTAACAGGCTCCCGAGGGTGGGGCTTCATTTTACGGTGCTGCACGCAGGGTCCCTCTCCATGGACGGCTATGCTCTGCAGCTTACGTGACCGCAGGACCTTTTCATCAAGGTTCCTCTTTGGAGACCACTTTCAAGGAACATCCTGTGGGAAACACCGGACTCAACCGTTCAGTGTTCATTTGGAAGTGCTCCTCATACTAGACAGTGCTGAGTAGGTAACGATGAGCAGAGCAGACACAGTCCCCGCCCTCTGCACACGCTGGGGCACTCACAGGACCTGACATGGTGAGGACACTGACCATATGCCTGTCCCAACAATGACCGTGTCCAGCCTACCCCATGCTCTATCTTCCCTTTGCCAGTGAATGTGTCCCAGTAAAAACTGCAGCGGTATACAACTTAACAGGAAACCACCCAATAACGTCAACTTCTCTGCATCTTAAATGGCCACTTTTAAACTAAAAAAATTTTATCTTTTTTTAAGCATTTTTTTTTCTTTTTGAGAAAGAGTGCCATGGTGTCAACCTAACTCACAGCAACCTCAAAATCCTAAGTACAAGCGATCCTCCTGTTTCAGGTTCCCAAATAGCTGGGACTATAGGCACCTGCCACTATGCCCAGCTAATTTGTCTATATTTAGTAGAGACAAGGTCTTGCTCTTGCTGGTCTCCAACTCCTGAGCTCAAGTGATCCTCCTGCCTCAGCCTCTTAGAGTGCTAGGATTAGTCACGAGCCACTGTGCCAGGCCTAAAAAAGCAATTTTATTTCTATCAATAGGTTTGAAAATTAGGGATTTTCCACACCCAGGTTTATAAGAAAAAGAAAACACATCTGGAGTCAGAACGATTAATCAACATTCACTGAATCACTAAATGTCAGGTACTACGGATAAAAGTGAATAAGACAAAATCTTTCTCCTTGATTTGTACACTGACTACAGAACAGGTAAGTGTGACAGACATTAGGATCTGATAAAATGAATGTCATAATAAAGGCATGGAATGAGCGGCACACAAGCACCAAAGAGGTGGCACCCACATCCGCTGTGGTGAAGTGGCAGAGAAATGCAATGCTTCGGTTGAGTCTTGAACTATGAGATGAGGTTAATGGCTAAAGTCTTCCTCTGAATTGCCATTCTGATTTCTTCTACCATTTTATTTTCTTAAAACAAGGTTCTAGACTCTAATCTGATGACCATCACTGGGGACTGAGAATGGTTACAGGCAGGGATTTCTGAGCCTGTGTCCAATCTTGAATTCCCCAAAGACAGGGATGTCTAAGGAGTCAGAACAATGCATGAAGAAGTTACAAAGGGGTGAAACATAGAATGGTATTTTTTTCCTCTGCATTGTTACTGTGGGTCGCAGATCTTCCATTTCCACAGTATATCCTTCAGAGACTGGTTATAAATTTGCTGAGAACCTTTGAATCTTTCTCCTTAGCCCTGACTTCTCTCCTGAGCTCTTCATGAATGTCCCATCTCTTTGTGGACACTTCTACTTGGAAATTTTACCATCGCCTCCCCTTCTACTTTCATTGTCTAAAGTAACATAATTTGCCCACATCAGGCTTCTCCTTAGGACTCCTGGTGTTCTATTGGCACCACTGTTCTCATGGTACCTGTGCTCTAAGGCTAAAACATCTGGAGATTTCTCTGCTCTCTATTTCTGCCTATAATTCTACCCTTCTCTTTGGCTGCTGCCACTTTCCTAGCTTAGGTCTGTCTTGCCTACATCAAACAAGGTTAATAGCAATCGCATAGTGTTGCCCCATGTGAGTTCCAGATTCATTTTGCTTGTGAAACTTTCTCTCACCATTCTATCCCAAAGTGACCCCTGCTTTCTCCAAACTCCTAGAAGTTTTTATCAGCTCCTCTGAAGAATCCTAAAGGCATCTATCTCAAAACTACAAGCCACTACAAGGGTTCATCCGATCTAGCACCTGCCAGCAGGAGTCAGCTCTTTTTACTGATGAATCCAGGCTGCCTCAAATACATTCCTGACTGTTCACTAATTTTCTCTGTGGGTGTTAACATGGAATGTATACAGCATATGAAAAAGACACATTCTCTTTCCAATTACTTCATAACCTCTTGAAGGAAAAATACTTTTCTGATTCTTCCTCAGCACATAAAACACAAGTACTCAAGTATGTACTTGAGTACTTAACTGACTTTAAGCATCTTCAGATCATGGTTAAATTATTGTTCAAAAATCTCCAAATCTGGAAAGATGGATAATCCATTTTTCTCAGGGCTAAAGGAAACTTAAGTTCAAATTGGAAAGAAACTTTAATTAGCTTCCATCTTATTTTCATGCTTTTTGGTCAGTAAAGTGAAACCACTCTAACTTATTGTTTAAATATCCTCTTGGGGGCTTCTATTTAAATGGTGGTTAACATAGTTGGCTGTAGAAGTGTGGCTGTCTGCTCAGGTTTTCATGGGAATGTGTGTTTGTTCATGAACTCTAAGGTACTCTTGGCTTCAGATACGTGCCTGCGTTCCCCAAGCCTAATGGTGCAGGATGAGGGAAGGAGAACCGGTGGAAATCCAACACGCAGCTGGAGCCGGAGGAGAAGGGTGATGCCCCCATGGGAAGGAGAAGGAAGGGTTAAAGGAGGAGCGAGCTCTCACCACTTTCTGATCAAACAACCTTATCAGAAACGAAGTAATAGCAAGCATCCTTCAGTATATATGTAACTATTTATAAATTACAGGCATACACTATGTTGATTGATGCGATAAATAGTATTACAACTTCAATGTCTTTCTTTTTCAGATAGAAAGTAAACACATTTATACGACACTTTGGAGATCACTGGGATAAAGTCTAGAATCCATAGCTAGAGGCTGATCCAGTGAAAATACTGACACCACGGAGGTTAAACCTCAAAATAATACGCCATCAGCCCAGGGAACAAAACCCTGCAAACAGAGTCTAATAGGAGCCCATAGTCACATTTCAGTGTAAGATACAAGAAGCCATTTTCATGAAATTAATTTACTTTGGAGACACGCTATTCCCAGAATGTCCCAGAATTCTGACACTCAGAATTATTTTTCCTTTCTTTCCTTCCTTTTTTCTTTTCTCTTCCTTTCCTCTCTTTTCTCTCTCTCCCTCTCCTTCCTTTCTTCATTCCTTTCTTTTGGAGCAATAGGGTTTTTTTATCTGTTTTGTTTGAGGGTGGACAGATAAGGTAGCAAGGAAAGAGAAAACCTTAGAATACAAGTGTGAAAACAAGAAAACTATCTTTACCCAAGGTGAAAACAACTTTCATTTATTTAAAAAAGATAAATCTGTATATAAGACAGACACATAATATTTCCATACACCCTTAAATCAATATTGATGGTCGGAAATAGTATCTTCAGATCACCTCATTGGGTTTCAAACCCATGAGACCTGCAGTTTTCAAAAGGGTGTCCTTGACTAATACAGGAGATGCACATGTATAATGCTTTTCCAGATCTGGGAAATGCTTGGTTTTTGATATTTTCTGTCAGCTTCAACAGCTCCAATAAACAAATTCTATTTATTTTTCCTGATGTATGATTTTAAAATGAAGGCCAAATCTAACTCATCGCCTTCTTCTTACGACATTCACAGTTCATTCCTTCCAGTTGAAATGGTTTTCCTACATGACGTCTGGCACTCTGGGGTGATCCTGTAATAAAGTCGTCAAACCTGACCAGGGCAGTAATTTTCATACAGAGAACTCAATGAAGTGAGTGCCGGAGAGTGCAATAACATGCACTTGCTCTTTCAATGGGGCACAAAGTATGTGCCAGCAGATTCCATTTAGTGTTGATTTCAGAGCACCCTGGGAAAAACATCATCAATCTCTCCCAGGTTGCAGCTACCATTTCTCAACCTCATTCCTTGTAACTTGCAGGTCCTAACGTGTAAACCTCATTCATTTGATTCCAGTTATGCAGAATTATGAATTTCTGATGGGGTGTACCTGACATCTTTGTTTTTAAACATAACAGTTTTATTGAGATATAATTTATATACTATAGAATATATCCATTTAAAGGATAAAATTCAATAGTTTTTATAATAGCATATGTATTTGTTTCAGGGTAACAAAATTTTATTTAGGAAGAACAAAGAGAAACTTTGGAGCACTTCCAAAGAGAGTTGGAAGTGGGTCCCTCTCCCAAAAGAGAAAAGGTGAGAGAGACAGAGACAAAGGCCTGCAGGGCGATAAATACTCCATTTGAAATTGGTGGAAAGTCTTTCCCTGGCCTCTCTGCACCTCCAAGCAGTACTGCTCTTTCCTATTGGTCACTGGAGGTCTCTTTCTATTATTCATTGGTTACCTAGGTTACCTCATACCCACTCTCCTGGTTCAGTAGATGAGGTTTTCCTCCCACCCCCTTGAAGCCCCTTTCTTAGTTCCCTGCTCATTCCCTCCAAGGACATGTGGTCCCAAAATCTTTAAGGGAAAATGGATGATGACGGCTCTTAACCACTTCCTGCTGTCAAAATGTGACATGGGCCTACCTATCAAGGCCCCTCCTCAGGTTCCTTATTCTAAAGGGGCTTTGAGGGTCAGAAGTTTCTGGCCACTTGGTCAAAAGTTTTCAACAGTATTTGCTGGAATCCCTGAATCACTGCCATCATAGCGTGGAACTGCTGGAGCCTGGGACCCGATGTGGAATGTGGGGAATGCAGGGGTCCTCTGGGGGTCTTTTTCTTGGGGCTTCCGCTCCAGGAAGAATGTTGAAGGTTTTCCTCCCAGGTTTTACAGCACCAGAAAAGATGTGGGGAGTCCGGGGTCCCAGTTTCCCAAACCCAGTTGACCTGGTTCAATTACTTGGCCAAGCTAGAACTTCAAGCAAGGCACAGCGGTGAACGAAAGCAAAAGTGAGTGGAAACTGAAAATAAAACCAGGCTGGCACAGGCAGTGTGCCTAGAAAGCAAAAGCATCCTGCACAAGTTTAGGGTAACAGAGAGATTTTATTTAGGAAGAACAAAGAGATAAGGTTAGAGCATTTCCAAAGAGGGTTGGAAGCAGGTCCCTGCCAGGAAGGAGACGAGGTGAGAGAGATATAACAGCGTATTTTAAAAGCCAGGCAACCACCACCATAATCAATTTCAGAACATCATCATCATACCAAAAAGAAATCCCACACCCGGTAGCAGAGCACCAGACCCAGGCACTTACTCTTACTTCCCATTCATTTTCTTTCAGTCTCTTTAGATTGCTCTGCTCTGGATGGTCTGTATAAAGGGAATCATAGCATGTGGCATTTCATGTCTAGCTTTTTTCATTAGCATAATACTTCTGAGGGTCACAGCATAAATCAGTACTTCCTCTTCATGACTGCATAATATTCCACTGTATAGATATGCTACATTTTATTTATCATTCATGAGTCAGTAGACATTTGAGTTTTTAGGGTTTTGTCTGTAATGAATAATGCTGCCATGAACAATCACATGGAAGTTTTTATATGGAGATACGTTTTAGTTTCTCTTTTGTATGTGCCTAGGAGTGGAACACCTGGGTCATATGAAAATTCTATACTAAATGTCAAGGAACTGCCAGACTGCTCTGACATTTACCTCTTTACTATCTATAAACAATTTGTCAATAAATTAATGAAGTAAACAAGAATGCAAAAAAGAGAATATTTTGCTGTTTTTCTAAAATAATTTCCAAACCTTCCAAAGTTTTAGCACTATTTGCATAAAATAATTATCTTACTAATAGCAAATTATCCTGTCTTACTAATCAAGTCCAGGTAGTGTTAATGTACAATGTAACATTTATTCAGCTGCTCATTTGTACTGCTGAGCACCCCTGAAAATAAACAAAAAGGCATTTACTTCATGCACATTTTCCATCTGCCTTGTCTCTAATGATCCTGAATTATTCTATTTATCTTTGGAATTTAAGGGTCCTGAGATACATAAACTTACATCAATAGAGTTTTGAAAAAAATATACATTCAACTCCTTTTTTTGAGACTCCTTTTATGTGGTCCTTGGTAGAGTGGCGTGGCATCACAGCTCGCAGCAACCTCAAACTCTTAGGTTTAAGTGATTTTCTTGCCTGAGCCTCCCAAGTAGCTGGGACTACAGGCGCCCACCACAACGCCCAACTATTTTTTGTTGCAGTTGTCATTGTTGTTTAGCAGGTCTGGGCTGGGTTCGGACCTGCCAACCTAGGTGTATGTGGCTGACGCTGTAACCGCTGTGCTATGGGCGCCAAGCCTACATTCAACTCTTAACATTTGACCCTGAGTGGTCAGTACCGTACCACCTTATTGGTTACATTCTTGATCATTTATACTGTTTCATCTTTCCATGTTTAACATGTTGAATATTTATGGGCTCCTCTGGCTCAGATTTGAAAAAGTGATTGGATCCTGGGAATCATAGGACCTTTAAGTCAGTCTCATGTTGAATCTGTCCCTATGAAAGACTATTCCCACTTGTGCAAATGACATATACATTTGGGCTCTCCTGGGCTTATAGTCTTTGTTAACCAAGAAAAGTGGTATCTTCTAGTAAACAAACGCCCTTTTCTATATCTAATTCAGAGTCATTCATGGTTGTATCATCTAAGAGATAGGTTGATAGCACCTTCCTTCAAGGGAAGAGACCTGCTCCTTGAGCAGAATCTGATCTCATCAGAGATAACCAGACTTCCCTCCAACTTCCTCTGGGGCAGCATGAACCTTCTCTGTTTCTCAAAGAGGTAGAGAACAGAAGAGCGGCCTACCACTTCTAGAAATTCACCCACAGTTCTCACATGCACTGAGCAGAAGCCACCCAGTCTGGCTGCGAACAGCAACCGACTACTTTGCCAGACCGAGTGAAACAGATCCACCAGAGAGGCGCTCCTGCAAAAACAGCAGCTGAGAGAACCCCACTTTCTCCTGTGCAATTCACCCTGCATGCAGATTTGATATTGCAAGCAGCAGCAGTTTCTAGTGCTTGCATCTTCTGCTAAGATGTAGGTAGTAAACACAAAGGTAGAACCATGAAATTGCAGGTCCTGTCAGCTCTGATTTTACTAAGTAGAGAGTTATAGATTACTTTTTCCCCCTATGGCAAAATATAGTAAGTTGACCACCAAGGGTCATCCAAACTGGTCAACGTACTAAGGTGGTCAACATAAGGAACTAGGCCTACTGTCCTGATACATACATGGGGTACATGTCCGGTCTGTGCAAAGAGGAGGTCAGTGTAGGGAGACTGTCAACCAGAGAGAAATAATCATACCAGGAAAAGGAACTACAACCTTCATTTTTGGTAATGGTCACTTTTAAAACTCTTTTCAGGCTCGGTGCCTGTGGCTCAAGTGGCTAAGGCACCAGCCACATACACCTAAGGTGGCGGGTTTGAATCCCCAGCCCGGGCCCGCCAAACAACAATGATGGCTGCAACCAAAAAATAGCCAGGCATTGTGGCAGGTGCCTGTGATCCCAGCTACTTGAGAGGCTGAGGCAGGAGACTCGCTTGAGCCCAGGAGTTGGAGGTTGCTGGGAGCTGTGATGCCACAGCACTCTACCCAGGGGGACAGCTTGAAACTCTGTCTCAAAAAACAAACAAACAACAAAAAAAAAACTCTTTTCAAAACTAGCCAGTAGTCAGAATAAATTATAATTTGGGGGAAGAAGGGAATCTGACTTTTGGGAATAGTATGCATGAAAATATGTATCCAAAAAGTTCAATGGGAAATGTTTTACTCCTGTAACTAAAAAACAGTAATTGTGCTGTTCTCAGATACCCAAGTGGTGGCCACAAAGTTTGTCTTTCTCTAAAGCCTATCTGTATCAATGCCTCTGTGTCTCTCTTGAAATACTACTTTTTTATAGTGATCTTTTTTTAACCACTTTGTTGGGATAAACAGTAGAGTTCCCAAAATGAATCAGGGAGGTTGGGGTTGAATAGATAAAACATAACTCTGGCAAAGAGTGTTCACTGCAGCCTGATCCTGTAAGCTTTGTGTTGGCAGGACCCTGCTGTAGTGTAACTCGGTTTGGCAAACCTTGTATAAAAATAGGACCCTGGACTTCAGACAGCTCCACATCTCAGGGCTGCCCTGTGATCTGAGACCCTTCCTACTCAAATGTCCTTCCTCCCTCCTCTCTTTTCAGAGCTGTAAGACCTGCATCGCTGCCTGCAGGCTCTCGGCATCCATCTTGGCTCCCAGTCTCCTTTACAGGCATTTCCCTATCAAACCTCTCACACTTATCATCCTATCTTGGCTTCTGCTCTCCAGAAGACCCAAACTTGGGTTCCACCTACATTCTTACAGGAGAAATGGGATACAGCGCCAGCCTCGGAATCCCTGCTGGGTACCCATGTATCTTAAAACGAGATTGTCTGGGCCACCCTATCAAAACCACCTGAGCTCTCCTGCTCAGACCTGGCCCCCTAGTTGTGCTGTGGAGTAGTTCATAACACCCCCATACTAACTCTGGCTTAGGTCTAGCCAGGAATTGGTCTATCTTTTTAAGTAGCATATCCTTAGAAATTACATGTTTTAAAAATATTGTTACTGACAGTAGTAATATTTTGCTAGAAAAAATTATTTCCATTGGGCTATATCTTAGAACTTTGAAAACTTTTTTGTTGTTGTTGTTTGCAGTTTTTGGCCGGGGCTAGGTTTGAACCCATCACCTCCTTTGAAAACTTTTTCACTCATTTAATTTCATTTTCTCTCTTTTATTCTCCTGTCACTCATGTGTTAGGTAAATCACTAGACAGAATATTTAATGAAAAAATTAGGCATAGATTGCCTTTACTTGTATTAGCTGACATTTATGTTCTATAAAGGGATAACAGTTTCTAATTATTAATAACACAGGTCAAAATCACTGATTAAAAGACAAAAACTTTTTTATTTTAAATTCCCCTCTTGGCTTCTATGACATCACACCCACCTGGTTCTCTTCCCACCTGTAGGATCATCACTTATCAGGCTGCTTCACCAGATGGGTGGATCCTCCATCCACCCATTTCTTTTTTTCTTTTTTTGAGACAGGGCCTCAAGCTGTCACTCTGGGTAGAGTGCCATGGCTTCACAGCTCACAGGAACCTCAAAGTCCTGGGCTTAAGCAATTCTCTTGCCTCAGCCTCCTGAGTAGCTGGAACCACAGGTACCTGCCACAACACCCGGCTACTTTTTGGTTGCAGTTGTCATTGTTGTTTGGCAGGCCTGGGCTGGATTCAAACCTGCCAGCTCTGGTGTATGTGGCTGGCACCTTAGCTGCTTGAGCCACAGGTGCCCAGCCCATCCACCCATTTCAAGTCAGAATCTCCTGCAGTTCTATCCTCTACCCCTGTATTCTGCCTGCTCCCTGTAGGAGATCGCCCATCCTCGTGTGTTCTGACCATTGCTCCTCCAGTGGACCCAGAGTCGTGTTGCAGTGACCACTATGGACCCAGAGTCAAGTTGCAGTGACCACTAAACATTTCCACCTTGATGTCAAGAGTACCTGTGGTCAGCTGCTAACAGCCCCAAAGATAGGCTTGGCGCCTGTGGCTCAAGCGGCTAAGGCGCCAGCCACATATACCTAAGGTGGCGGGTTCAAATCCAGCCCAGACCCGCCAAACAACAATGACAGCTGCAACCAAAAAATAGCCGGGCGTTGTGGCGGGCACCTGTGGTCCCAGCTACTTGGGAGGCTGAGGCAGGAGACTCACTTGAGCCGCCCAGGAGTTGGAGGTTGCTATGAGCTGTGATGCCATGGCACTCTACCCAGGGGGAAAGCTTGAGACTCTGTCTCAAAAAAAAAAAAAAAAACCAGCCCCAAAGATATCAGCTCCTAATCCCTGGAATCCCTAAATGTGATCGAATTTGGAAAAAGAGTCTTCGCGATGTAATTAAGAACCTGGAGGTGGGAGAGTGATCCTGGACTATTTGGGTGGTCCCTGCATACAACTGTTAGTGTCCTCATGAGAGAGAAGCACAAAAGAAAATGTAAAGTGACCATGGGAGCAGAGACTGGGGTGATGTGGCCAAAAGCCAAGGGATGCCAGGGGCCACCACCAGTTGCCAAAGGCAAAGAACGGATTCTATCCTGCCACCTCCAGAGGGAACATGGCTTGCTTACACCTTGAAACTGAATTTGGACCTTTGGCCTCCAAAACTGTGAGAGAATAAATTTCTGTTGTTTTTGAAGCCAGGGAGCTTGTGGTGATTTGTTACAGCAGCCACAGGAAATGGACAAAGTACTGTATTGATTTCTTAGGGCAGCTGTAACAAAGTACAACAGACTGGGTGACTGAAAACCACAGAAATGTGTTCTCTCACAGGTCTGGAAGATGGTCTGAGGTGAGGTGTTTGCAGGGGTGGTTCCTTCTGAGGGCTGCTGTAGAGAATCTGTTCCTCTCCCAGCTCCTGGCGACCTCCTGGCAATCTGTGGTGTTCCTTGGCTTCAGCTACATCATCCCCCATCTCTGCCTCATTTTTACAGGGCATCTCCTTGGGTATGTGTGTCCTCTGTCCAAATTTCTCTGCTTTATATGGACACAAGTCATCCTGGATTAGGACCAACCTTACTGACCTCATTTTAACCTGATTATCTGTAAAGATTCTATTTCCAAATAAGGGCATATCCACAGGTACTGGGCACCAGGACTTCAACATTTTGAGAGGGAGACTATAATTCAATACATAACAAGTACCCAAAATTCACATGTACAAAACAATTTATCCTCCTTAAAAAAAATATTGCTTTCTATATTGAACTTCTAAGAAGACAGCAGCACCACTGATTTTATTAAATCATAACATTGTACATTGTTGCATTTATGGGGTTCAGAGTACTGTTTCTATATACAATGTGAAATGCTTACACTGAACTAAGTAACACATCTGTCACAATTATACTCATTTCTTAATAGTTTTGAAATGTACCATTGCATCATGCACATTAGGTGAGGTCCCCCCTAAATACCCTCCCTCCTCCCCTCCCCCTCCCCTCCCCTCTCTCTTCTCTTCCCTTCTACTTTCTGGACTATAGTTATGTTTTGCCATTTGTATGAGTGTGTAGGTGATTATATATTGATTTCATAGTAGTATTGAGTACATTGCAAACTATATATCCATTCTTGAGAGACTTTACAAAGATGAATATGTTCCAGTTCCATCCAGTTAAACATAAAAGAAGTGAAGTCTCCATCTTTTTTTATGGCTGCACAGTATTTCATGGTGTACTTATACCACAATTTGATAATCCATTCATTGGTCTATGGGATCTTGGGCTGTTTCCATGTCTTGGTTATTATAAATTGGGCTGCAATAAACATTCTGGTGCAAATGTCTTTGTTGTAAAATAATTTTTGATCATCTGGGTATATACCTAGTAGAGGAATTG
>CAUYQV010050440.1:0-13389 GCA_963574575.1 Galagoides demidoff
CTTTTGAGTTTATATATTTAGGAATTCATAAAATATTTGGTTTTCAGGAAATGAGCAGTTCTTAATTATGACGAGGTTCTTATAAAAAGCCCAGTTTTCTCTTAGAATATATATATATTTTTGAGTCTACATTTGTTTAGGGATTATTTTAAGGAAGATTTTTTTTTTTTAATTCTAGATACTCAGTTCTGCAGATTTTTGATCCTTAGGTAATTTGAATTCAGAAGAATTTTATTTTTATTTACTTATTTTTTTTTATAAAATGTTACCTTTTATTTTAAATTTCATTTGAAGACTAACTACATTTTTTAGTACTTTTTTTTTTGTTTGTTTTGGCTGAGACTGGGTTTGAACCCACTACCTTCTGTATATGGGGCCTGCGCCCTACTCCTCTGGGCCACAGGCACTGCCCCCAGAAGAATTTTTAGAATGAGTCTGATGATTGTAGACTCAGGAGAGGCCTCTTTCCTTTCTAAATAATGAAGGTTTCTGGAATTATGCCACCGGTATTCAGTTGATGGGGTAAAGGTTGTAAACTATTACTCTACAGGAAAGAATGTCTTAGAGTTTTCATGTTTTACAAAAATTCTCACAACCCCACACAAGAGTAACTATTCCTTAAATCACTCAAGCTGCAGGCTATGCCTCAACCCACAGACCCCTCAAAATGATTCTGTGGCACCAGAAATTTATGGTTCATCCCTTAAATAGTTGAGCACTTTTGCTGACTATAAGAGAAATCAAAGGTATACTGTCCCATTTAAAAATAAACTGTGAGGGCGACACCTGTGGCTCAGTGAGTGGGGCACGGGCCCCATATACTGAATGTGGCGGGATTGATCCCTGCCCGGGCAAACTGCAACAAAAAAATAACTGGGCGTTGTGGCAGGAACCTGTAATCCCAACTACTTTGGAGGCTGAGGCAAGAGAATCGCCTAAGCCCAGGAGTTGGAGGTTGCTGTGTGCTGTGATGCCATGGCACTCTAACAAGGGTGACATAATGCAATTGTCTCTAAAAAATAAATATACTGTGAGATTTTTTTTAAAAAAATGGATGTATATTTTCAACTCTAGGTTAAATGTATATTTGATACATTGAGGAAAACAAATTATCATCTCTAACTTGGGAATATTTAGGTGATGATGCTGGGCACAGGGGCTCATACTTGCAATCCTAGCACTCTGGGAGGCCAAGGGTAGAGTTCCACACCAGCCTGAGCCAGAGCGAGACACTGTCTCTAAAAGTAGCCAGGCATTGAGGTGGGTGCCTAGAGTCTGAGCTCCTTGGGAGGCTGGGGCAAGAGAATCACTTAAGCCCAAGAGTTGAGGTTGCTGTGAGCTATACTATCATGACACTCTACCCAGGGTGACAAAGTGAAATTGTTTCCAAAAAAAAAAAAAGAGAAAGAAAAATATTTAGGTGAAAGGAAAAAAATGTTACTTAAAATATTTTTGGGCTCGAGGTTATAGAAATAAGGAAAGTTATTTCAACACAAAAAAGTTACAAGATAGAGTAAATATCTAGACTTTGATGAGTACTTTTATTTGTGTCAGAGAAAACAGACTCTTCATAATATCCTTGCCATGTTACAATAAAGTGACTGGCTGGAGTTACTAGAGAAAGCCCAGATATCACTTTTTTCTTTCTGACTATTTGCATCAGTGAACTGCAAATAACTCCAACAGCGTCCTCTTCAGTAGGATATGAGTCAGGTGGTAGTCATGATCACCACGGGAAAGGGGAGATCTGACAGTGCCTACTCCCCGGCCCCGGCATCCAATACAGCTGGGAACTTTATAGCACAGCTCTGAAGGGGAGTTACATTTATTGAAACCAATGATTAGAAAAAGAAAATTTGGCTCAGTGGCTAGGGCACCAGCCACATACATCGGAGCTGGCGGGTTCGAATCCAGCCCTGGCCTGCCAAACAACAATAATTACAGCCAAAAAATAGCTGAGTGTTGTGGCAGGTACCTGTAGTCCCAGCTACTTGGGAGGCTGAGGCAAGAGAATGGCTTAAGCCCAAGAGTTGGAGGTTGCTTTGAGCTGTGACTTCACGACACTCTACCCAGGACAACATAGTCAGACTCTGTTGAAAAAAAGAAAATTCATTTTAGTGCTTTTGCCATAGCTACTGTGCTCTATCTCCACACATATTATCTCAGTTAATTCTGCGATGCCCTGTGATATCACTCATTTAGAGATGAAGGATAGTGAATCTCAGGATTAACCTACTTCCTAAGGTACCCCAGCAAGTAAATGGCAATGTTGATTGAGGACTTGAGCTGTTGTTCCCATGTTGCTTGGAAAATATCACCAGGCAAGGTAGAGAGCAGAGCTTAGTAGACAGAAGCTCTAATTCCATCATAGAAAGATTAGGCTGAAGGAACAAACAGGAACTGATCAGAAGGCACGAGTATTTTTCTGCCGCAGTGCCAGAGACCCCCGTCCATGTGCACAATCTCTGTGGTACCAGACACCTCTGTCCATGAAAACATTCTCTGTGGTCTTCTGTGGGGGGCTGGACACTGCAGCTGCAGGGAGGAGGGTGTGTGGAGGTCTTGGCACAGACTCTACCTTCGTTTATCCTGTAAATGTGTCCGTTGAAACCAGTAGTAAAGATTGAGATGTTGTTACATATCTGACTGAAACTATTGATGAGCTTTTCAGGTAGTTCTCTGAAGCCTTTCCAGGTTGGTAGCATTCTCCTCTTTCCCACCATAGACAGAGGTGGGAGGGGACACCTGGCGCAATGACACCCAGGCAGCACGTGCTCTTCTGACATCAGCCTCCGCCCCTCAAAGGCTGAAGGAGACTGAGGAGCTGAGGCAGGCATGGTCAGATGGGCTCCATCCTGTGCAAGCCCTGCATGGCTGCTCTCCAGAGACGCACTGGCCAGTACCCACAGTTAAGGGAGAAGGATAGAAGACCTGCTTGGGGTTGCTATCATTTGCAGAGAAAAACAAATGACTGTTCACTTACATTAAAGATCAGGGAGGCTTGGTGCCTGTAGCTCAGCAGCTAGGGCACTGGCCACATGCACCAGGGTTGGCAGGTTCGAGCCCATCCCAGGCCTGCTGTACAACAATGACAACTACAGCCAGAACATAGCCAGATGTTGTGGCAGGCGCCTGGAGTCCGAGGTACTTGGAAGGCTGAGATAGGAGAATTATTGCTTAAGCCCAAGGAGGGAAACATAGTGAGACTGTCTAAAAAAACAACAAACAAACAGTAGACTTGGTCTTTGGATGTGAGTTCTGACCTGGAAGGCAGCACCCTTGTTGACATTGCACATTCAAAACCAGGAGGCACTGTTCAAAGCTACTTTTGCCTGTTTTGTCAATTCGTGGACGTTTTCAGCTTCTTAGTCGTTCCTTTAGTACATGTGGATTGGCCTAGTGGAGAGCTAACCTGTCACAGCTCCCCATTTTGTGTGTGTGACTTCATGCAGCATCTCTGAAACATGTCTTGTCACAGCACAGGGTGGAGCTGCGTGTGGAGTGTGTGTGTGTGTGTGTGTGTACTGCCAAGTCCTGCAACAGCTGTGTGCTCATTGTTCCCCTCTGCAACAATGACTCTGTTGTAAAGATGTGATATAATCTTTGGTTTCTGTGTCCCTCTTCATGGAGAATTCAGAATTGAATAAGCAAAGATTAGTTCACATTCATAGCATTTGTATCATATACTTGGATAAATTATAATTTGTCTTTGTACACAAAATTATTCCTTGGTCTTTTTAAAAAATAGATACTACTTAGTGGAGGCGACCATGGAGTAGAGACTCAGAGTTGAGAGAACTATTGTAGGAATTTGAGTGGTAAAGCTGACTTGTGGATAAACTCCACTATTAAAACCATCCTGTTTTGACAGTTAAGTCAAAAACAAATACTGGAATCTTTCAAGAATAAGTCCAAAATGGCATGGAAGACAGGATGATAATGTATGAAGTGATCACTTTTCAGTTCAGGGTGGCAGTGGCAGGCAGGGAGCCCTGAGGGCACTGGGGCTAGTTTTATTGCAGGAAGGATAGAAGGCAGAAGGTGGTTAATTCTTTCTCCCTTAAGAATGTGGCTGCTACCCAGAAGATAGAAAATCACATTACAATAAAGAGATTTGTATCAGAATGTTTATTGCAGCCCATTTTCAACTTCTAAATTGATAAAGGGAATTTGAGTTCATTTAGTGACATTGTGGGCCCAACTGCATGCAATGATCACAATTAGCTTAATCATTTTAGGTTTGCATTATGATCATTTTATAGTTTTCTAACATTTTTGGGTTTTTTGCAATTGGAGATATCTTTGAAACCCACTTAATTCCACTGAGATTCCAAAGAAAGTTTCCAAGGATGTTCTAAAAAGCCGTTTTCTCTCTTGATAGAGAGGGTTGGAGTTGGTTGGGGGACCTCTTTCCTCCCTCTGCTTTTATTCTTTCCTTAGAACTGATGTAACATTTTCAGATGTAGTAGTAAGCTAGAGACTCTGAGTTGACACATCCATCCCCAGGAAATGCAAAGACAGCCCCTAATTTTTTTGAGCGTCTATAACCAATATGAACAACTGTCTACCTTGAACATTGTTATATGAGAAAAACCAACCCTTTTCAGCTTAAGCTATTGTTAGGTAAGTTTTAGTTACTTGAAATGAAGTATCTAAGTGTTATAGCACAAGACAAAATTGTGTCCCCATGGAGGTGAGTTCAGGCAAGAACTGGCAGCTACTGTTCAGAACATGTGTCCAGTAGGAGGAGGACAAGTTTTCCTCAAAGGAAAGGTGGGTGTAGGATAAAGATAGTCACCATTGGAATCGCTATATGGTACGAAGACCCCCACTTGAATTTACTACAGAGATACTTGGCAGATGCATTGTCTTAGCTCAGGGGATCTGAACAAGGACAGTGACTATGGGGCTAGAAAGAAAAGAGGGTTATGAGAATCATGTACGTGGGAAAGTCAAACGGAATTAATTCATTTTAGGTTTGCAGTGGTTTAGTGCTGCAGATCACACTTAAATAGAGGACAATGACAACCAAAAATTATACACAGGTGAAATTTAATCAGCAGTCATAGTTCACTAGATAATGAGTTAACAATCTTTTCTTCCTCCAAATTTTACTTTTAAAGGGGTAGAAATAGTGGCTGGGCATGGTGGCTCACACCTGTAATCCTAGCTTTCTGGGAGGCCAAGGTGGGTGTATTGCTTAGGAGTTCAAGACTGAGACCCTGTCTCTACTAAAAATAGAAAAAATTGAAAACTTAGTTGGGTGTAGTTGTGGGGTGCCGGTCATCTTAGCTGCTCCAGAGGCTGAGGCGGGAGGATTTCTTGGGTTCAGGAGTTTGAGGTTGCTGTGAGCTAGGCTGATGCCACGGTACTCTACCCATTGTGACAAAGTAAAACTCTGTCTCACAAAAAGGAAAAGACTTGGTGCACGTAGCTCAGTGAGTAGGGTGCCGGCCTCATACACCAAGGCTGGCGGGTTCGAGTCTGGCCCCGGGCCTGATAAACAACAGTGATAACTGCAACCAAAAAATAGCTGGGCGTCGTGGCAGGTGCCTGTAGTCCCAGCTTCTTGGGTGGCTGAGGCAAGAGAATCACTTAGGCCTAAGAGTTGGAGGTTTCTGTGAGCTATAACACCACAGCACTCTACTGAGGGTGACATAGTGAGACTCTGTTTCAAAAAAAAAAAATTCCATGTATATATAAAAATAACTCATGAAGAAGTGTCCTTTATAGTAAGAAAATAAGAGGAACTGTTTACAAAACATACCTGACATGAAGTTTTCTATGTATCTTTTTGTGTGGACCAGTAGGTATTATTGAAGAGAATGTGGAGAACAGATTCCTGAATACTAGCAGCTAAGTCAGGACAGAATCCCCTGTAAGGTTCCTGGCATGTCTATGCTATGAAAGCAACCTGAAAGTGACAAGAAGCACAACTATTCCTGATGTACAAATGCGAAGCCGCTTCTCCTAGGCATCCTCAGAAAAGCTGAGGCTGTAAATGTACTTACAATCTGAGGATGGAGTTTACAAAAGCATTTCTTATAGAATCCCTTAGTGTAGAATGATGATATAATATCAAACCCAATTCCACGGAAGCTTTCCTGTGAGTTTGGAGACAGGTAAACTAACAGAACTGTTCTATTCTCTGGTGGTCAAGTGTGTCCAGGATGCTATGTTCATTACTGGGAACTGTACTTTACAAAGGGCAGTAACCAGTTGTGCAGCATTCTGTACGCAGTATAGTCTCAATAGACTCTTGCTGGATGAATAAATGATTAAATGAATGTATGAATGGTTATAGGAACTGGGCACATTTTACTTGTACAAGTGAAGCCTCTTGTTTCACTCGAAGAGCTTATAGTCTGATTATGGACACAAGGTATAAAACTCACACAAAAAGAGCAACAGATACAAACAAAAATAGGAGTGCACAATAATGCAAACAATATCTTATGGGGGTAACATACTGTTAGGTAAATTCTATCTATCTATGTCTCTCTACATCGAGCATCTGTCTATCTAAACGATGGGATTTTAAAATAAGGTTTGTTGAAAGAATTTCTGCAAAAAAAAGGTAATACATAATAGTATTTATTTTGGCATTTCATTATAGCACCTGCCGAGAGAGAGACAATTTAAAACCAGCTGGGAAAAGCAGAACAGACAGAGATCACGCTAGACCTAAAGTCTCCGAAGGTACGAGCAAGTACAGATTATGTGGGTCATTAATAAATGAGGAAAACATGAAGCAAGCTTCCAGCATTTGTGAAGAATTACTCTTGGAAGCAGATAGGATGGAAATGTGGTATGAGTTTATGTATATATCTGATCCTGAGCCAGGAACAGATTCCAAGCATAGCCACAGAGTTGGTTGCACATGTGAACGTCCTGGAAAATCCAGCCATAATTCTATTTCCTCAAGTTGCTCAGCCTCTGACTGCAATGTTCTTTAGAAACGTAAATACGCAGGATCCTATAGAAATCAGAATAATGTACGTGATTGTTTTTCTGGAGGGAACCGTTTTAACCTTTGTAGCATATGGGATTAGTCTTCCCCAAGAATTGTGCACTATGTTCTGAGTAAGATTCTAATAGTATTAAGAAGCATTTAATTGCCTTTAATGCATTTTAGTAGCTTCTGCCTTCCTCAAAGCCACAGTTTATATTACACGCAAAGGAAACAGAAGGAAAATGGAAAGAGCCAGGCACTAAGGGAGTTAAACGGGAGAGTCCAGCCACAAAATTCCAAGCATTTTAGTGGCTATTCTTGGTTTTCTCTGTGTTTTGAAGGAAAAAATGCTACCTTTGCAATTTGAAATCACAGTAGTTTGTAAAGTCTATTGCATTTAGAATCAGAGGTTCACAAACCCTTTAAGTGAGGGAAAGCATTTGAAATCTCACCCATGCAGGAATCTGTGCCACAGCCTGACGGCGGCTACTCAGCCAATCTCCAGCCAAGCCCTGCCAGTGACAAGCACGTCATTACCGCACACGTCAGTCCATTCCATTGTTGAATATGTCAGATGGCAGAAAAGTTTTTCCTTATGTAATTCAAATGCCATTTCCCTTTTCAGGCTTTGAGTACTTATAAAATTGCATTTCTATTAAAACCCAAATTATGCTGACCTTGAGTTCTGAGGGACGTTTGTGAGGAAAGTGTCTTGACTTAGAACACTTCCCAGGTACTTTCCACCCTCCCAGAGTGCTGTCCTGCAGATTCAACCCCGCTCTTTGCTCTGGCCCTCTTGTCAACTTGCCATGTTGCTGACTCAAACTCTGGTGGTCCTTGTGAGATGGCTGCTTTGCTAGGTGTGGCTGGCAGCTATGATGGCCACTCTCAGGAAATACTATTCTTCCTTTTTCTATCCATTGTTAAGTGTAAGACAGAATCTTCGCGGAATTCTCTATAGCAGAGGCTGGAATTTTCGTCAAGATTTATCAAAAGCTTGGGATCATTTGCTATTAGATGTGGTCTCCCTTGAGACCTGTGGGCCATGGGGCTCCCACAGCACCCCTGCACAACCCCTCGCTTTTTTTCTTGTGGCAGGGTCCGTTCACCTCCAGAACACATGGGGTCCCTGGGCCCCAAACTGCTAGGCCAAGGGAGAAAAAATATTTACCTTTCACACCAATCTCAGGACTATATACCTCTACCCCAGCCCTAGTTTTCTCTAGTTAATTATCCTCTGAGATCCAAGGACGATTATGGTATAGGTAATAGTTCACCATTAGTAATTTCCTAATGCATGGGTTATTTAGTTTTACGGAATGACAGTAAAGGTCATTCTATTAGAAAAAATTCTTGTTGAGACTAAGGGAAACAACTGTGGCTAAGTTAAATGAGGAAGAAAGTTGTTTAGAAGGAAACTGGGTAGCTCCCAGAATCAGGCTCCTAAAGTAGGCAGTGGCCTGCAGAGGTCACGCTGTAGGAAGCAGCGTGGGTCCAGCTACACCTGTGGTCTGGTCAGGAAGCTGCTCCAGCAAGTCGCCTCTGGATGCTCTGTCAGCTGTCACTGCCAGACTCTGTGTCCCCTTGGCCTTCAGACTCTGAACCAGTGATGTTCAGCGGAAATTCACACAGTGATAACAGTACATCTTTGCCATCTTACACAGTACCCATCAGGCACGTGGCTATAAACAACTGAAAAGCAGATGGTTTATCTGAAGAACTGAGTTTTAAATTTTATTTAATAAGAATGAAAATGAATTTAAATAGCCTCACGTGACTATTCGTTAATATATTGGACAACACAGCTCTCATCTTTCAGGGCTTGTTGCTTTGGGATTATCAGTCAAAAATTTTCCAGGGTCCACTTTTTCAGGTAGGAAAAATGCTACTTATACTTCAATTTCTGGGCTCCTCTATTTGGCCTGTGGGAGAAACAACACCCAGGTCATTGGTTCATTGTATATCACATCTTTCCAAAGAGCATTATCCCCCAACTACTGAACTACAACAGCTTCACCAGGTGCTTCCATCACTGGACAAGGTCAGAAGCACCTGAGTGATGCATGATAAGATCAGTGGATGTTTCCTTGTCCATTGGGTCCTAGTCGAGTGTGACGACACAAAAGCCAGACCTTCTGGGTTAGAATTGTGGTTCTACCACTTAGCACTTTAGTGGCTTTTGGGGAGTGGCTTAGCTAAGTCATTTGTGCCTCAGTTTCTTCATCCTTAACAAGGATGTGATAGGGAAGCCAATTCAAAGTATCGACAAATTCACGTAAAAGCCCAGAAGAGCATCTGGAAGTAGTAAGCTCTCAGGGATGCTGGCTTTTATCGTCACAAGTGCCCAATGATTTTCCAGTGAGAGAGCCAGTGGGTGCTACTCAGTTTTCCTGTGAAAACATGAACTGGCATGTTGACCAAAGTACTCTGAATTATAAAACAGACCAAAAAACTTAAACATACCGAAGAATATTGTTGATTTCAACGGCCTGACTCTAAAGGGACAGCCCTGACCTTCTTTGACGGTTGAGAATCTATTTAAAAAATATCGCCTTCTAGAAATAACTGGTAAGTTTTTTGTAATAAAATTTCTACTTTGTATATCGAACGATAAGACAAAAATTAAAAGTCTGCAAATTTAGAGGAGAGAGCATGAACACACATACCATGAAGGAAATAATGCCAATAAGAATAATTTGGGCTGACTCTAAAAAGCATATTAGTGGCCTCAGACATTATTTCTATCATTAAATTGAGGACTTTTATTTTTTATAAAAACATAAACCAAAAATGCAGAACAGAAGTTCAGCACTCAGACTAATACACAGAGCACAGCAGCAGTGAAAGAAAATATTCTTCTTGTGTTTAGACATTTTTTTCAGTCTTAAACTTTGCTTGGACCTCACTGTGGGCCTTCAGCAGCCAACACGTAGCACCATGCGGTTCTGTTTCCTGTCACAGGCAAGCTTTTTTCTTCTTCACAAAAAAGATGAAAGGAAAAAAATATACAATAATGTTAATCCCTCAAAAATAATTTCTTTTCCTTTCTAAAGAGAATTAAAAAATAGAAGGAAAGCTGCTGTTGTGCTATTTTGTGTGTCCCGAGAAGACATTGTATAATCTGGCCTGCATACTTCTCCATCTTCTTTGAAAAACAAACATAGCAGAGTTCAGTCCTCTGTGTTTCTATAAGCAGCAAATGAAAGAGGCATAATATGACTTATCCCACAAGAAAAATCCAACCTGGAGATCCCACTTCACATGAGATTGATAAAATTGCCCTCATGTGCATGGGTATATAAATTTTGTAAGTCTTTGACACATGTGTTTCACAAATGCCACGAGCTCATAGACAATCACAAATCCCCGGGTTTTCTAGGAATCAAATCAATAAGACATGGAATCTTTATCAGTCAGCAGCCAAGTACTTTGAAGTCTTCATACATACCAGCTGGAAGAAACATACGGTGCTATACTTCAAACTCAACGTGTGTCCTGCATAATATTACTACTAAAATGGAGATATTAAGGCTCACGATTAAGGCTCAAAGAAACTTCATGGATGCAACTTAATAGCTACATCCAATTATTAAGGTGATAGAAAGTTAGTAAAAAAAAAGTGATGTCTAATCTGATGCTTTAATATTTTTGTTATTAATTCCCTAAAAGAATGTGACTCATTATATGTATACTCTATTTAAAAAAAAAAAAAAGTATGTGTTTTGAGTTGACTATCTGATGGTAATGGTGAATTTTCTTCAATACATGTGCTGAAAGCTTCTGTGACCAATAAGTGTACATCTGTAAGATGGCTGGCCGAGGTAAGAGGAATTTTTATTTATTTATGCAAAGGAAACATATTCACATTACAATTAACCTACAAGTTCACAGTACTGTCATATTTTACTCAACCGTAGGCATAAACCTGAATCTGAACTGTTTATATGTACTTGGATTTTTCACAATCCTCTTTTGAAATGAAAACCCAGAAAAATCTACCCCTTCACACAATTTTTTGCTTTGAAATAGTAAAGTCCACAAGGCGTGCTATTGGTAGAAGTCCATTTGTTCTTGTCCAAGAAGACTAGGAACCCAAGGGAGTAGTGGTGAAGAAACTAAGGTGCCCTTATTTCTCTCTGCCTTTGCAGTGAGTTACAACTGAGCTACACTGAGTCTCACTCATATAGCTTTCAAAGACAATGGGCAGAAGATGAGAGACCACAGTAACCAATGGTCCTTCTCCCCCTCGATTTTTTTTGCTATACACCCTAAACGAAAAGCTTCTAGAAAAAAGCAATCTTTTGTGAAATTGCCCTGTTGACTTAATGATAAATCTCTTCTTTCTCCCTCCCCTATCCCATTTCTCATTATAAGCGCTAGAACAGCCTCTTGTTATTAAAGGAAGAGACTGATCCATTATTCAAATGAGTCATTGTTCCATGAAGAATGAGAAGGAAAAACCCTGAGATTAATGAAAGCTGCTGTGGCCATTTTCTCTTGTTTTGTAAATAAATTAAGGATACATTACCAAGGAGAATAATACAAGCATGTGTTCTATTAAAACACTGTTATCTGCTCACTGACCATCAGAAGACAATAAATGCTGTTACTCGCTTCCCTCTTTCGTTGCTATTAAGCCAGTCTGAGACTTAGTGGACAGTTGTCACGGGCCTTAACACTTCATAAAAAAAACGAACACTGTAAAAGTATGTATGTAATAACCACACTGTCTTTTCAAATAGAAACCTCTAAATTGTACCCAAAGAATTGTGAGGGTTGGACTAAGTAGGACTAATTTGTGAATATTTACTTGCGGTTAAGGAATGCCAGGAACTTGGTAGATCTCTAACCAACAGAAAATTTACTGAGTGAACAGTGTGAAAAGATCTACTCCAAGCTTTTGAAACCACACAATCAGACTTTTAAAGATATGTTTATACAATGCTTTAACAATTATTTGGGGAGTTAACGTTTTAGATGGTTAGGTGGATATTTTCTTTATAAAACTACAAAACCACAAATAGATTATTCACTTGAGCATCTAACTAATTCCTGTTCTTTTATAACTCAAGTTCTACATAGATCCAAACACAAATACATCTTGTATGGCATGATTTGGTATGATATTGATGTCACACTTCACTACCAATTTGACCATTGTTTTGTAATCTGATCATGAGTGATGTCTGAACCTAGAGTTTTATTTATTTATTTATTTTTAAACATAGGCATTTAATCTCTGGTTTAACCATGACTTATCATTGAGTAGGAATGAATCCCAATTTAGTCTTTTAAAACACAATTCTGAGTTTTGATGATATTTTTATACTGGAGTTATCCTCCTACTCCAAAGGAAAATACCGTCATAATATTAAATCCATTCCTCAGAAGGTCACCTGAAGTTTATTCTCCTTTTACCTTCTTCTTCCATGAAAACCGCTGGTGCCCACTGCTTCATGCTGAGAACCTTTAGACAAGAGCATGGTGGTGAACCAAATTCGTAGTTCAAGCCCTGAAAGAGACTTTCTTTTAAAATGGACAACAGATGTGAACAAAGAGAAGAAATAGATCAAAGATGTGAACTCCATCCATGAGGATATTTGCAAGCACAAAGCCTGCAGGTTTTGTTATTTTTAACTTCCATCAATGGGACCTTCTGGGTGGAGGAGGAAATAACATTGAAAAATAAAATAAAGGAAGGAGTAGGTAATTGTGGAATAGAAAGAGTTGTATCTGTGGAACTGAATGGGACTTACGAGAAAGCAATTCCACACAAATGTTCAACATCTTATTTGCGTAGGCACTGGTGGGGCTGCTGAGAGCACGGATGGTACCACATGCCATCATCTCCATCTGAAGAAGTTCAAGGAGAAATCCAAATTACTAAATAACTGTAATGAAAGAGAGATTCAAAAATTCATAGGATACAAAGTGAAATTGTTCATTACAAATTGATACAGACCACTGACACCCTTTTCAGGATATTTCAAGTTATTTTTATAATTCAGTAATGATCTGAGCAAAGGCAAGCTGTTACTTAAGAACTGAAACAGTCTGGACACAACAGAATGAAGTGTTGGCTTTTAAGATTTACTATGAGCTTGTACTACAGAGTCGGAGGCAGGTCTGTAGAAGTAAGCTGGAGGCCAGACAGAATTCGGAGGCTGAAATTTTCAGCCCTTTGCTGGATTGCACAGGATTGCCAGCAGTAATTTCCTACAACTTTCAACTTGACCACAGTTCTTATTTATTTATTTATTTTTATTTATTTTTTATTTTTTATAATCTTTTTTAAAAATTAGATCATAATTGTGTACATTAATTCTATCATAGAATACAGTGTGTTGCTTCCATATGCAGTTTGGAAAACTCTCATCCAACTGGCTAACATAGCCATCATGTCTTTCTCATAATTGTTGTGTTAAGACATTCATATT
>CAUYQV010050449.1:0-39931 GCA_963574575.1 Galagoides demidoff
AGTTTGAGGTTGCTGTGAGCTGTGATGCCACAGCACTCTACTGAGGGTGACATAGTGAAAGTTTGTCTCAAAAAAAAGAGAGAGAGAGAGAGAAGCACGTGTATAGTAGAAAGTGTTTCCCCTGAGATGACTCACGCTGCAGGTGAGGGATGTCCCCAGTGCCTTAGTTAACTCAAAGGTCTCAAATGTCGGGGAAGAGGCTGTGGGAACAGAGAGGAGGGTCAGGGTGAGGGTGGGAGCTCTGGGGAAGGGTGTAATGGGATGGGGCAGAGAAATGGTTAATTTCAGGTTTCAGCTTGAGTGAATGAATACCTAGGACCCTGGGGAAGCCTTGTTGGGTATGTACACGAGGTGTGTCCTGAGGAGAGGACAGTGTGGGTCTCAGAGAACTGGGGGAGAAGATCTGCCCTCAGCGTGGATGGGCACCATTCAATCTGCTGGGGGTCCGCAGAGACTCAGAGAAATGCAAACACCCAGATGCACCTGCTGGACCAGGGGCACACTCTTCACCACTTGCATGGGACAGCAGCTGCAGGCTCCCCAGCCCTCCAACTCCAGGGCAGACAATAGCAGTTCCCTGGGTTCTTGGACCTGGCACAGCATAGGCTTCCCTGGTTCTGAGCTTGTGCACTTGGACTGGACTGTGCTGCCAGCACCCAAGGGTCCCCAGCTTGCAGCTATCATGGCACTTCTCAGCCTCCTTCACCATGTGAACCAATCCCCTTGCATACATCCCTCTCATCCATCTATCTGACTATTATCTATCCTATTGATTCTGTCTCTCTAAAGAACCCTGACTAATGCAAACAGTGCAAATCTTCAATGAGTAGCCCTCACAGAGTGGTCCAAACAGTTCAGCCCCATTCGGGGAGCTGCTCTAAGAACTAGAACATTACATGTCTCACGTTCCATTTGTCAAAATCTATTTTGATTGTCAGGGACTCCTGAGGTCTGCCTAGTTCTAGCAAGTGAAAACCGACTTGAGACCAAGGAACCTCAGCTCTTCCTGAGCAAGTGACTGGTGTCAGAAGGACCCCTGGTCAGAGAAGATGCAAGGGCAGAAGGGGACGGACCTCTACCTGCAGGCCATTTGGGAGAAACTTCTGGAAACAACTCGGAGGCCAAAAACAATTCCTAGAGCAAATCATGTTTTGTGCATTTGTTAACCAAAAAATAAGCAAATAAAAACCACACAAACCCTGGCAGCCCTTCTGCAGCTAAGGAAAGTGTGACTGCACCTGGACATCAGAGATGATGGCTGTGACCTGCCATGGTTAACCTGTACTTGTCAGTTGGTCATTGTGGACAACACACTATTTAAGCTCTCATCTAAAAAATTTAGAAGTTACGGGCACAGCCATCTACATCAGCGTTAACAGCATTAAAAAGGACAGATCATCATAGTAGACAGTTCACTCTCCCCAAAACTCTCCAGAACAGTGTGGTGCCTTACTACACAGCAAACACCCTCACCTTAATGCCCCACTTGGATGTCATTGCCTCTACCAGGCCTGTTCTCCACTCTCCTCATTCCTTACCATGTCACTGTCAGAGTAAGTCACACACAGCTCTGCGTTCCTCTGTGTCTCCCCCCACACTGCCCTGAGTGAAAATCCCTCTCCTGGGGTCCTCTCTTCTGAGGCCAGAAATTCCTTGAGGTCAAAGACTATGTCATGTTCACCAGTGTCTACCCTCCTGCCAACAAGAGTCTTTAGCACATTGAATGCTCGCACATGTTTATTAAATGACGGAATGATTAAAAGAGTGAAGATTGGGCGTCTGGACACTTGTTCCTCCCACCCATAAGCTCACAGACAGAGGAGCACATGGCATGGGAGCCCGCACACACAGAGACACATATGCCCCAGGCAGGGCTTCTTTGTTAAAATCCAATTTAGGCCAGACATGAGAGCCCAGACCTATAATCCTAGCACTCTGGGAGACCAAGGGAGGAGGATCACTTGAGTCCAAGAGTTTGAAGTTGCTGTCAGCTAGGATGATGCCATGGCATTCTACCCAGGATGACAGAGTGAGACTCTGTCTCAAAAAATAATAATAATAAAATAAAAACAAAATTCATTTTAAATTTCCATCTTTGTTTAAATAGAAGAACAGGACAATCCGCCAGGCTGAACTGAAGAGAGAAGACAAGCACGCAAACAGCTGGGGAGACCAGGGTCAGGGAGGTCCAGAAGTGAAGGACTTCTTTTGGTGCCCATGAAAGATGCTTCTAGAATCATTAGCTCTGCTTATGAGGACTTAAATTCCTCGTCATTGATGGTGCCCTGACGGATTAGCTCTTCGGTATTAAATATTGATGGAGAGTCCCTCCTGGAAAACAGAGCCACAGGAAAGGCATTAACCAAGGTGAAGGAGGGGCAGGCACCACGGCACTGAGACCCTGAGCAGCTCCTCCTGCTCCTGGGCAGGGAGCAAGAACCATGAAGACCCACTATTCTCCACCCATTGAGGAGCCCCAGGACTCACCTGTGGCATTCAGGGGTATCATAGTGGGCATATGCCCAGGCCCTACACAAACGCAGGAAACAGATGAACAGCACCATACCACCCACCATCCTAGGGACCTGGAAACAGAGCAGAGGGTTGGAGATGGGAGGACATGAGTGCTGAACCAGGAGGCCTTTGTCTGAACTCAAAGTGTGGTCTGGGAGAACCATCTCTGGCTTGGGGTGAGGAGGTCCCCTGTCCTCTCTAATTCAGCAGCAGCAGGAGGGACCAGGGGAGACACAGGTCTTCTGCTTGTTGCCTCAGGTACAAGTCAAATCTGTCAAGTGTAGAGAGACCTTGGCAGAGCTGAGATTACAGGCTGAGTTTTCTGACTGCTGCTGTCTCAGCTGCAGGACATTGGCTGTGACGCTGGGGTTAGTCTTTCCTGACCCCTCCCCCATCTTCCTGTGCCTTAGCCCCACACCCACCTAGTGTCCAACATTGGGAGGTCTGTCTGCTTGGTGACTTCCTTCTGTAACCCGGTACAATGGAACAAGGAGCCAAACACTCCGTGTAAGTTAAAGTTGTCCTTTATTACCAAGATTGAGAATTCCAGAAAGTGAGGGAGATTCTTCTCAAAGCCTGTCTTGCTTTAAGAGAACTTTTCAGAGTTCTTAAGCCCTCCCCAAAGTTACTATATTTTAGTTACACATCATAAAAAACCCCTCTGTTCCACGCTGCAGGATACTAATTATACATCATTAAGCCCTTTTGCCTCAAGCAGTAAGGCACTAGCTACACCTCACTAACCCTCTTATCTCAATAGCAAACAGTAGTCACCTAACACAGCAGGTGCCACATTCTTAAGCCACCTGGTGTTATCTTCAGCCCAGGGCCATGATAGGTTTCACACGAGGCAAAATGCCACTGTCTGATAGCTAGATAGGTCATTAGGTAACTTTTACAGTTCGCCAGGGATTGAAGCTGTTTTTCTCTCTTATACTTCCTAGTAAAAAACATCCCAGGTGTTCTTCAGTGCCTGCCTCTGGGCACCAGCAGCCCCTGCAAGTCTTTCTCCCACTCTTTCCCTTTTCCAACCCCTCAGTCAGCCTGAGGACCACAAGACGGCCTCTGTGACTTGAGTCCCTCATCTCTGCAGACTGCCAGCTCTTAAATACACCTGCTTTTCCTGCCACCAACCCTCCTCTCCAGTTGGGCTTTCCCTAGTGGCCCACAGCTGTGATAGGGCTCAGCTGCCCCACCCTGGCAGTCCTCACTTCCCCTCCATCCACTCCAGACCCAGGACAGCCCTGTGGACAGAGAAGGGACATAGCCACCCAGGCAGAAAACTCGTAACCTCCCACGAAAAACAGACTTTTGGGTAATAACAGAATTTTTATACAAGCTTCAAATAGAGGCTCCCACCTTTCCAGACTAGGAAGTCAAACTGACTTCACCAGATGGGGAGTCGACACCCTGATTTTCCCTGATATGTCAGGAGGCTCTTACCCCAAACATCCTGAAGATTCCAGGCATCTTGACAGCAAAGGTGCCTGTGTCAAGCGTGTGCTGCTCCCCAGCCCCAGAGTGTACTATGAGAGTCACTCACTTTCACTTCTTGCATCAGTGCTCAGAGCCAATCATTTTCTAACCCAGCACTGAACAACAATAACAAAAGTCTGACAAGGGGATCACAACATGTGATCAGTAGGCCTATTACACCCAGAAACAGGAAGGGAAACAGTGCCCCTTAGCAGCCACGGACATTCCTGGACAGCCCCTCCCTGACCTGGGGAAAGGCTGCTTTGAAGTCAGTTCATTGTCCCACCTAATTGTCACCCTCATTTTTCATCAGCTTTTTGCTCTGAAAAAAAACAAACCCTCTATCTCATCAACTCAGGACAAATATTTATTTCTCATTCATGCAGCATGTGGGTCAGCAGAGAGTCTTCTGGGCTCTGTAGCACTTGGCTTCAAGTCCAAACCTCCTGAGTTTTCATGCTGAGTCCAGGTGAAAGGAGCAGCCCCAACCAGGGACGACACCTCCTCCAGGCAAAGCGCACAGGAGCTGCAGGAGCCGAGACCAAGCTCCCAATTTGCTTTTCCAGCTCCCGCTCAGAGACAACGTGCTCACTCACTCCCATGGGCAAAGCAGATCACATGATGACACCATAGCCAATGAGGAATCCAGAAAGTCCCCAGATAATGGCAGGGACACATCATCTGTCACCTCTAGGGGCACAGAAGGGTGGGGGAGGAGACCAGTCTAAAGCAGGGAGCACTTCCCACAGCCATTCAGAACTGACACCCTGGAAACATAGGCTGGGAGGGATGCAGGGTGGCTGGCTGGGAGGGGCACTGCCCCCCCTACCCCGTGTGTGCCCACAAGAGCGGGCACAGCAGGTGCCAGTCTGGGCGAGGCACTAGTGGTTTCAGGGTGTGCACTGCATTCTCTGGGACATGTGGCTGCAAGTCACACTGGTCAGGATTCCTGAAGCAAAACTATCAGGACATGTGTGTACGCACGTGGAGACTTATTGTGACGATGGCTCATGGGACTGGAGAGACTGAGAATTCCCAGTGTCTGCCATCTGCAAGATGAAGACCCAGGAAAGCTGGCATGGGAGGCAAACTGAGACCGAATCCACCAGAACCAGGAGAGGCCATGGGGGCTTTTTTTTTTTTCTAGTACAAAATATTTTTCAATTTTATTTACAATATTTATAACAGTAAAAACTGGAATCCATTTTATTACACTAAAAATGGGGGGGAGTCTAAGAACAAGAAATTCATTTTAAAATATCATAAAACCATAATTTATTTTAACCCTCAAATGAAGTTGTGAACAGTCATTAAAAACATGTTGTGACAGTGTTCAATGACATGAAGATATCTCAGTCCATTTTTATAGTCTATCTATTATACCAATGCCTTCCTCAAGCTATTTTCTCCCCTCAAACCTCCTATCCCTCTTCACCCATCTCACTCAGCCTAAGCTTGCTTCCTATTTTACTGAGAAAACTAAATCAATCAGAAGAGACTTCTGTAACCCACCAGCTGGCATCTCTGTCATATACGCTCCTCTCCTGTTCCAATGGTCTGAACATCTCAGTGAAAGCCAACCCCTTCGCCTGTACAGTAGATCGCAGCCCTCTGCCCGCCCATCCATTAAAGAAACTACACATCATCCCAATGACACAAGAGGGCGCCTAAACTATTCCAAATCACCAGTCTTGAACAGGCATAGGCATAAGCACTCTTCATCTATCCAATGCTTTTTATGCCTGTTTTATTTATATGACTTCTTTCCAGCATCTAAAACTTTAGCCAAGAGCTGCTATGTTTTGGTGGTTAGGGGAGCATTTGAAAACTTGCAGTATTCACCCTGATAACATTTTTAATTTTTTTTTTTTGAGACGGAGCCTCAAGCTATCCCCCTGGGTAGAGTGCTATGGCATCACAGCTCACAGCAACCTCCAACTCCTGGGCTCAGGCAAGTCTCCTGCCTCCGCCTCCCAAGTAGCTGGGACCACAGGCGCCCGCCATAGCACCCAGCTATTTTTTGGTTGCACCTGTCATTGTTGTTTTGGCAGGCCCAGGCTGGATTCGAACCCACCACCTTATGTGGCTGGCGCCTTAGCCACTTGAGCCACAGGTGCCGAGCCCCTGATAACATTTTGTTCCTGTATGGTAAAACTTGCAAGGATATTCATTATGCAAATATAGACAGTTTTCGCCTCTGGTACAATAAATATCCTTGTACATAAAACTTGCACAGTTCCTTTTTCTTCTCTAGCTCTGCAACATGATCAAATTTACACTGGTCTCCCTTAATACATTTCCTTTCAAGAAATTATTTACAAATTTGTCTTCCCTTGTATTCCACTGTACGTTGGTTGATGAATCCCTGACCCATTCTCACGCGCTGCTGCTTCTCTTCAGGTTTACCATCCTCCTCCTGAGAGCCACTGTTTCTCAGCAAAGCATTTGATTCTTTGCTTCCAGGGCTGGGCCATTTTCGTTTCATTTTCTTCTTTTTATGGTGACTCTCGTGATCAGCTTTAATAGCTTTATTTTTTGTTTAGCAGCTTCCTGGGTATCTTTTGCTCCCTCTTTCTTCATAGATTCTTCAGGAAATGGTAGAGGTTGAGCAGCATTCGCCATTTCTTCAGCTTGTATATACTGTTGCAGTTCTTTGGCAAAATTATCTTCTGACTCCTGATTGCAGACATCATCGTCACTATATACCTCATAGTCCTTACTTCTTGATTTTCTATGTAGCAAATTCTTTGATGATGAGTTTCCGAAGTGCCTAAAACGGTGCAATCCTGGCAGGTTATTTAACACGTCTGTGCCTCAGTTTTCCCATCTTTCACCAGAGTCCGTGGCCGGTTTTTTGCCCAGAGAGGGGGCTGGGGGGGGGGGGTTGAGAAAAGATTCTCAAAATCCATTACCGAGACGGCAGCCTCCCTTGCAGAGCCGGGTCGCTACAGAGTAAACCACCAGAGCACAAGGAGGGAACCTAACTCCGCTCACAGGGCTGCAAGCCCCGCCCCCCATGGGGGCTTTTTAAATAGTTGTTATTGAGTTGCTTGCATTCCTTGTAAATTCTAGATAAGAAGAGCCTGTCAGACGTACGGTGTGTAAGATTGTCTCTCACTCTGCAGGTTATCTGTTCACTCTATTGGCTGTTTCTTTTGCTGTGCAGAAGCTTTATGGTTTGAGTTCGCTTGCCCACTTTTATTTTTGTTGCCTACGCTTTTGAGGTTTTATTCATGAATTCTTTGCCTAGATCGATGTCCAGAAGAGTTTTCTCTAGCATAAGGTGACCAGATTTTAACATTGGTAAAGCGGGACACCATGGGGGGGGGGGGAGGGGCGCCTCAGGGGCGGGGCCTGACAACAACGCAAACTTTGATAAGCAGTTCTCGATAATCAGTTCTCAACAATTATTTGTTATTATTAAAGTTTAACGTTACAAAATTAACAAAAATAATATAAAACTCATATCCTGGCAAAATAGCCACATGGCAGCTGAAAACCGTATATTCCCTTCCTGTTCTCCCGCACTCCCTAGCTTGTCATGCATTCTTTCCAAAAATCAGGGCTTTTTTAAATGCTGCAGAACGCGGGACAAATTGTTAAAAATCGGGACGTCTGGTCACCTTACTCTAGTATTTTCAGAGTTCTGGTCTTAACGTTCAAGTCTTCACTCCATCTTTTTTTTTAACTTTTTAGTATTTTTATGAATTTATTTTTAAAAATAACAATTGCAATGACATCAATGATCAATCACCTGTTCTTCCCCTATTACTTGAGGGGAAAAAACCTACTATATGGTTGAGTCCCAAAGGAAAATCAAGACATTATTAATATCAGGCACCCTATTGCCAGAAAATGCTGTTGGTCCAGTGGTAAAGACACTGACATGTTCAATGTACCAGTGCAATTAAAATATATACATTTACAATTATCCTGCAAAAAAAAGCAATCAAATGACATAACTAGCATTAAACCAATTATTCATTCATCCATTCACTCTTTCTGCATCCGTGAAGTTATACTACAGTCACAAAGAAAAATTAGTAAAAGAACTAGTAACAAATAAAGAAAATACCTAAACATCAATACCCTGCCCCCACTTTGTGGGCTGTTATGGTGTTAAAATGACCACAGAAGGGTCATGAGCTATCCGAAATGCAATGAGAAAATGACAACTAAAGCATTTCATTTCAAACAAAAATTCAAACTCACTGCCTCCCTACCAAATGAAGCAACAAAGAGGTGGGTATTACTATGTACAAACTTATAGACACAAATAAATAGCATTTTAGAATGGTTGGTGGCTTAAACACTAAAAATTAGGTCAGAGAATTTCTTTCTGAACTCTGCATCCTGGACTACTAAAATAAACAAGGTATACAAATTCCTCACTGTTCTTAGTAATCTAGCATCTGAAAAACTTAAAGAGTTTTCTGAACACTTGTGAAGAGCCAGAAGTTTGTAGTATGCTTACCAAAGGATCAGCCCTTTGGTCATCTGGAAGCCAGAACAGATTACCAGATCCCCCAGACTAGGAAGATTTCACTTCCTATTTCCTTTGCATAGCTTTGCACCTCTATTTTTACCATAACAATGATTTCCCTTTGTGATGTTTTTCTTTCTTCTTTTCCGTTCTTAATATATTATTGACTGAAATCAAAGAAGAAAAGGCCAGTCTTTATCCTTGGTATTTAAACCTTTGTTTCCAAAGAAGGTAGCCAGTTCTTCTGAAATATCTTAGTTCTTCAGGGGTTCAACATCTAGAAAAGAAATTTCTGATGCACAACCCATTCTAAGAACTACTGCCCAGTTCCTGAGCCTGCAGGCATCTCTATTTCTAGTGCTGCAGCTTATTCCCACAATATGGATTCAATGTAAAAACCCTTCTGTGCAAGGCCTATGGAGAAAGGGAAAAATGAAAACTGGCACCAAATAATCAGCTGCCACGGGAAGAATGAGAACGTTCACTCTCTGGGGCCAGCACAATGTGCAGTAACAGTGACGCCAACATCCACCTCAAGCCCTAGCGGGTCACCTGGACAATATCCAGGACAGCGTGATTGAACAGTGCTTTGCAAAAATTGTCAAGGACCAAATCTTGGACATCTCCCTTTCAGTGCTTGTTAAAAGGTTTTAGTGTAAATGTGAATTAGTCTCTTCTTAATGATCCATCCTAGGTATCCATCCACTGGAGAATCATGCTCCGTGACAACATATGGGTATACATACATACTACTCTCCTCTCCTAGGTTGACGATTCCCCAAATGCTATCACAAAGCCTATGATTGAAAACCTCAAGTTTGGGTCTCTGTTTAAGAGATACTATAAATGTCCTCAGTGCTTCAGCACAAAAGTTGTAGAATAGTTTTTTTCTCTATTTTGGAAAGGCAGTTCCAAAGTCCAATACCCTCTAAATTGTCTTAGAAATAGTCACAGCAAGAACCACGGTCCAGATGACCCATCCACAGAGGGACAAGCAGACCACATTTTCAAAGCTAAAAAAAGAAAACGAAATTTAGCAATGTACATTTTTAGTGCTTGAGTCTTTTATCATCCTATCCCCAGTTAGCTTTTTCTTGGTTGGAGTCCAAAAGTATCAACCTATCATCTGGGCAGACAGAAATTCTTATTACCACAGATTAGATGAATGTATCTCAGAGAATTTATTGTTTCCATATCACAAGATGGAACTTCCCTGTCTGGAAGTCATCTTGGAATATAAAGTGTCCATTCAGTTAGTTAGCTGGAAATCTGTGAGCAGAGGGATGGATGCTGTCTAGAATCCATGGGAAAGAGTAGGCCGTGGCTTCTCTGAATGGAGGTTGGATTGAAAGTTGTTCTCCCCGCTGAGGTTGTCGGCTGGCTTTAGCAGTCAACATAAGTGCTTATGTACTGCTGGGCTGGCATGTGTCTCCTTACATCATCCTAATCCATGAAATGTCAACGTCTTCAACAGTCTGAAATAGGTCCTGACTGGAAGAGTACGACAAAGGCTGAACTTCAATTTGCCAGACATTGTTGCAATTATAATACTGAGCCACTTATTAAAAACTAAGTGGTTTCTGTCCTGTAGAAAAGGGCAGAATGTGATCATTTGTGTCCCATTGGAAGAGATGATCAATTTCCTGGACCAGTGGGAAACGGTGGCAAGGAACCGATCTTGATCAGTTCCATCACATGGCCTATGGTTAGGACACTCGGATTATCTGTGTCATAGCTTCTTCATCAGCTTGGTTTGGATCCTAGAGACAAAGATGGCAAAATAATGATTAAAATCCTTTGTGAAAGAAACAGGGAACTTCTGACTTGCACTGGTTATCCTTAAGAGAACACACACAAAGTTGCTGAGTAAACCAAGGGCCTATAATACATCTAAATCTGTACATATTGCTTAAAGTGCAGCCTCATTAGGCAAGAAGAGACAAAAAACCTTATTATTCTTAAAGTGATTTAAAGCCTGGGTTGGGACTCCACCACCAAACACTCCACAGCTGCTAGTATATTTCTTTCCTAAGTATCTTGTGTTGTGCTCTCACACTTAAGGGTTAATGTTATTCAGGTGGCTAAGAAAAAGACCAAGAAAAATCATGTCATGCCATATTTCTGTAATAATTTCCTTATCATTGCATTTAAATACTAAGTTCTCAGCAGGGCTGGAAGGAACATTAGAATCTACACTCTTTAATGTGCTCATTTTGTAAACAAAGCTGAAGTCCAGATAGATGATTTGCCTGGACTAGAGTTAGAAAGTAAGTCAGGAGCCCAGGAAGGGCTAACTTCCAAATCTCTTGACTCCCACTTAATCTTCTTTCTAATAAAGTCTATATGCTGCTTCTCAGTTAAGACCTGCAGTATTAATATACAAGCATTAGTCATTGGAGGCTCTTTGCAACACTCCCCAAGAACCAGCTTTAGTTTCTCCATACCAATGCTCTGAGACCTCAGTAAGATCTGAAAAGCTGAAAAATTCCTGGAGGTGGAACAGATGGGGCTAGGTCTTGAACAATGTGCAATAACAATAATTAGCATGTACTGACCACTCACCACGTATAATGCCAAGCAAGTGCTTAATGTGATATTATTGCATGAAATCCCTGCAATATTCCTGTTAAGTATCCAGCAGTGTTCCACTTCACAGATAAAAGCTAAAAGATGCTAAGTAAACTAACCAATGTCATATTGTCAGCAAACAGAATTAGAAGAATTCCTAGCACAACACTCTCCTATAGCTGGCAGACTGCACTCATGATGCATGACTGAATAGCAATGAGAAATGAGCGATTCTCACACTATCAGTGAGAATTAACAGCACTGAAAGAGTTGTTGGTGCTTGGTAGGGCTCAAAACTGATACTGTAAAATATAGTACTCTGACATGCTTAACTGAAGAAAAACCTGTTAAGGTTTCTCTGATACCCACCCTCCCCAAGCTCTCAACCTTCTTTATCTCCCAAAGCACAAGATGAATTTGCCCTCTGCCTAAAGTCTGGACCTGCCACAGGAAAAATAAAAAACAATTTCTGGTCCTATCCCTGAGTTTTCATTAAATGAATTCCTATCATAGGAAGAAAGATTAAAGTTTGTCAACAAACTTGGAAAAATTTTTGTCACAAACCATAGTCTGCACCGTGGGCTTAAAAAACTTTTGTTTCAGGCCATAGTGCATTCTTTAAACACATTAAATTTCCCTAAAAAACTTTATTAACCCTCTAAAATCATCCACACTTTCCCATCTCCCTTTCCCCTATGAATTAGGTTTCTAATCATCCATACCTCACTGGGTTACCAGGTATCACTCTCTTATGATGCACCTGTGCTATACACTTTCACATCAATTTATATATGCATTTTTTTTGGTGAATTGGTTTTATAGCAAATCCTCAGAAGGTGAAGGAAAGTTTTAGGGACACTTAGGAAACCCAGTTTGCTTGTTTAGACTCTAGAGGGATGAGGCAAAGGTGCTTACGGGTTATACAGAAATAGTTTGAATTTGGATGCAGTTAAGAAATGAGGAAATAGCATGCATCTTCAAGCAGGGGACTGATGGGATTAAAAAACATATCTAATTAAAGACTATTCTGGCAGTACTGCATAAGGTCAATGAGTAGAGATTACGTTAGAAGACACTGCAACAGCACAGGTGGAATGTGATGTTCATGCAGAATGAAGTATCAGTATATGGGAGGAATCCATTATTTCACAAACATTTACTAAAGGTTTGTTCAGAACTAGACACTAAGTCTAATAAACACAACTAAGTTAGTACTTAAATAACAACTTATTTAAATAATACTAAATTCAATATATACAAGAAAGAACAAAACAATCCTCTAGCCCTGACACAACTTATATTCTAGTGAAGAAAACAATCTTGAACAATTAAATGCAACCATTTAATTATTATTACACTCTAGACAAAAGGAAGATGTTGTAAGAAAATACTGAGATAGAAGAGAGATACTCTGGATGAAGTAGGGTAGGAATGGCCTCTTAAATTTAAAATGAGACCTATAAGGTATGAAAGAGATGGGCGTGTGAAGAGAGGTAATGAAAGGCATTACAGACTAGAAATTTTTAAGGACAAAAGTAGACTGGAGCTGGAGTAATGCAAGGCCTTGCTTGACTATAATTAAGAACTTTGGACTTCAGTCCAAGTACAAACAGGAGAGCGTGAGGGCTGAAGGAGCTTGAAAATAACAGTGACATGACAGGTATACACTGTAAAAAGATCACACTACGAAGTGGAGGAGGGATGAGAAGGGGACAAGAGAGGAAGAGCAGACCAGTCAGGCAGATGTTTTATTAATCCAGGCCAAAAGAAGAGTGGAGTAAGCAAGGTGATATCAGTTGGGAGGGAAAAAACAAAACTGGCAAATTATATTATAGAGATAAAACCATGAAGACTTCTTTAAGAACTGGATAGTTCTAGCTTTAGTAACTGAGTGGGTGTACATGTCACTTATTGAGATGTGTGCTTATGTATAACAGAGAAACACATCATGAGTTCTGGTTTGGATATACTGACTCAGAAATGTCTGTCAGATGACTAGTGGAATTAGATGGATGAACCAGTATAAATTATGGAGCTATACAACCTAGGTTTGAATTTCAGTTGCATAATTTTTGTAAGTATTTTGTCTCAGGAAAATTACTTAACCTCTTTAACCCTTAGATTCAACCATAAAATGGAGCTAATTCTTTTTCTTTTTTTCCATGATGACCAAGTACATTCAGAGATGATAATTCTTATCATCCAGGGCTTGAAGGTGCTATGAGAATTCAATGGGAAAAAAAAGATGCTTATAGTAAATGCTGAACCTAATGGTTTTCATGTAAGTTTTAGCTATCATTACTCTTACTAAGAGACAATAAAATTTGTTCCTTGAAAATTAAATAAAGTGATATTTTTAAGAAGGAATTAATAGTAATAATTTGCAAAGATGAAGAGGGAAGAAAGGCCATTGGATTAAAAATCTTTAGTGGTTTCAAAACCAAAGAGAATCTAGAGATAAAACACTGCATCTAGTTCAGAGAATGTGATTAGTTCCTAAGTATGAAAATAGCAACAGGACACTGGTGAGGGCTTTAATCTAAAAAATACAACTTAATAAAGAGAAGAAAAGGTGTTAATCTTCTTACCTGCATATGAGGACTGTCTTTTTCCTTTGGAGAGAAAAATCGTCCACCTTCACCACGCTTCCGTGCCATGGCATGACGATGCCGGGATTCATGCAGGTATTTCTAAAACAAGGGAAATAAAACCACTTAACTACTGGCCAGATCTTGTATAGTTATTTAGTTCACAAATTTCATCCTTAAAAGTTTAAGACAACTATGTTCAAAGCTACACAGGATATCTGCAACTCTTAATGATGAAGAAAGCTTTAGATAAAACACTTACATAATAAGTGAATAAGATATCAGCTAACTCTACACAACGACCACAAAAATGTGAATGCTGAATGAATTTTTAACAGAAGTAGAGCAGAAACTACCTACACCTCCCAAAATATACTCTTCCCTTTTGCTCTAATAGTAGGCCAGATTTAAGTTGGGCAAATAGCTGCTCAGTAAAAAGACTGTATTTCCTAGCTTTATTTGCAGGTTAAATGTGACCAGGTAAAAATTTTGGCTAATGAGTTGTACAGAACTTCCTGGGAGTTTCCTTGAAAGGGAAACTTTCCTGTTCCTTTTGCTCCACAACTGAAGCCCAAACAGTTGCCCTAGACTAAGAAGAGTAGACTAAGAATATAGAGCAGTAAGACAGGAGAAAGAATCTTGAGAACTGTGGAAATATGCTACTAGTCTAGGGCAATTTTATCTCTAGACTTCTTTTATGTAAAAAAAAAAAAAAGAATAAAATCTTATTTAAGCCACTGAGGTTTTTTTTTTTTTTGGTTGTTGTTATAATCAAAGCTCATACAGTAATAATTAATGTTAACTTTTACAAAAGACAATAGCTATCAACTGCTTGAAGCTACTCAAAAAAACAAACCATATAAAAGATAATTTCAAAAGCCAAACCCTGTTCTCTTTCCATATCCTTCTTGTTATTTTTACATACCCGTCTTTCCTTTGGAATTTTCCCTTCTGCCTCTAGTTTTGCCCGGGCTTGCCTCCTCTTAAGAATACGGTGGTACTGTTTGGCATTTACATAGAGAGGCTCTTCTTCGAGCATCTCTGCTCCAGGTAGGGGGATTCTTTGAATAGCAGGCACAGAGCCAGCCCCAGGTACCATCTGTGTGAACAGGAAACTAAGGTTTATTGGGGCATGAAGTATGGACAAAGGAAAATGTTTTTTGGTTCCTGCTAATCTATTTTCTTCTTCTTTTTTTTTGCAGTTTTTGGCTGGGGCTGGGTTTGAACCCGCCACCTCCAGCATATGGGGCCGGCACCCTACTCCTTCAAGCCACAGGCACTGCCCCTAATCTATTTTCTTCCAAACAGCATAAAAAGTAACTATTATAGGGTACTTGGTTGAGTGCAGATTCCTAGAGGTCTGCACTTTACATCAACACCCTATTAATTATGTTGCACGGGGCTCAGAAACATACTCTGAGAAACACAACCATGCCCAAATTTATGCCCGCACACCATACATTGATCTGCTCCTAGGTATGTCTGCTGCCATCTAATGGTCAGGAACAGTAGCCATAAGCTAACAAAACAGCACAAAGGTAGGTATGCACAGATTGACCAAGTGCTACTAATGTCTATAGTCATAGAAACAATTTAATAAAACAGTTAATATACAGTATAATTCAATTCTAGTTTTTCTAAATAAGCAAAGAAACAAGTACTAGGGTCCTGTACCCCAGCCCCTGCTAATCATTCTCAGTTTATCCATTTTAGGTCCTATGGACTAACATTCTATTTTGACATAAGAGGATTTAGCTTTCACTCACACCACCCAATTCTCTTTCTCTATCCTCCCAATGTATTTATATCACACGTGTTTTGGTTTCTCTATTAATTACAATCCTTATAATTTTTAGTTTGTTTCTTGTTTTATCAACCGTAGGCAACGTGCTCTAATTCCTTCCCTTCATTATTTGAATTCTAAACAGAACTGCATTAAATAGATATTTACACCTGTTTATCCACTGCTATTATCTCCAGTACCTAGAATAGTCTGCGGCACATAGTAGATACTCAGAATGAGTTATGGTTTGTCATATTATTTTAAAATAGATCATGATCAGGTGCCATGGCTCACTCCTATAATCCCAGCCTGGGAAGCTGAGGCAGGAGGATGCTTGAGGTTAGGAGTTTGAGACCAGCCTGAGCAAGAGCAAGATTCCCATCCCCATTATTAATGAAAATAGAAAAAATTAGACAAGCATTGTGTCAGGTACCTATAGTCCCAGCTACCTGAGAGGCTGGAGGCAAATGGATTGCTTGAGCTCAGCAGTGTAGGGCTATAGTGAGCTATGGTAATGCCACTGCACTGTACCTGGGATTAAAAAAAAAAAAAAAAAAATGGCAGCAGATCCCTATAAGTGCCATAAGGATCCATGTCAGTCCTAAGAGGTCAACATTATAAACAAGTTTTATGAGAGACATCAAGTTCCAAGTTTGAGAAAATTTCAAAAACAAAGATTTATGTATTAATATATGAAAAAATATACACGTATTACATGAGAATAGCAAGCTGAAGAAGCAGTTTTCTTACCATAACCATTCCTCCTGAATTGACCACATTTCCTGCCACTGGTAGCGTCACAGTGACAGTCCCTTGTCCACTGCTGGTTGTGTTGGTATTGGCTCCTGTCTGAACAATCTGTGCTCCTGCCAAACTGGCTGCTGGGATGGTGATCATGCCTGAAACAGGGACTGTAACTTTAAGAAAACAAAACATAAACAAAAAACAGGCACAGAAAACAGAAAGAAGGGAACATAGTTAGTCCCTCTTCTATCTGGCACATACTCACTGGCCCTAGAAAACCATAGTAAAAACCACAAGGGGACAAACAATACTCTCCCCCACATTGGTTTGCTATATATAATCCAACTAACCTCAATCACTGAAATTATTCTACTGTCTAGAACCTGGCTCTGAGTAAACCTATCCTTAAAATGGACACTTCCTTAAGAATTGTAATAACAGTTTTCAAAAGCTGAGGAAGTTTGGAGGCCTCAACTCCAAAGGTCAGTCTGACTACAGATATATCCAGTGCTCTTGTATATATAAATAATTCGTTTCAGGACAGAAATTTTATAAACTTACAACTTGTTTACCCCAAACAGACCACAAGGCAGTTGCAGGATTAAAACTTAAAATTCAGTCAAGCATAAGTCTCCAAACTATCAACAGCAGCATTTGGGAATTTGTTCACCATTCTGTTTGAGCTCTTGTTGCAGCTCAATCCATTTCAAGGCCTCTCCTAAGCTGTATAAGAACAGATGGTTACTATACTCTCTGGACCTTGGATAGCACAAAATTTTAACCACAAGTCAAATCTTTAGTCATGAAATCTGATTTAACTACTCAATTATCTAACACGTGCTTCTGAAGCCTTCAGTCCAGTTTAAGCACTCTCCCCGCCCCCCAACCCTTACTTTTTGTGTGTCACCCATTCCTACAGCACACTTCTCTAAGGGCCTGGCATAGTATTTATCTGTTTAAATGCCTCTCTTACTAGAGGCTCTCTGAGATCTCTTTTTTCTTAGTAAAGTGCTATATATAAAAAAGGCATATAAAAAGTCATTTGAAATAAAGTAATAATGAAGTGATCCAGGAAAAAACAAAAACAGAAACACACAAGCAACAAAAACAGTCTATGGTGATTTCTATGTGCTTCTACCTTTATCAATAAAAAAACTTCCTATTTCCAATCTTCTATTTAGAAACATTCCTAGCATTAAAAAGTTACACAGTTCCTGAGGTCAGTCTTAACAACCATAGTAGGAACCCCTAAACATAGAATAAGTGTTTGTCACGTATGGTGACAAGAAACGAACAATCAATGGAGAGCTAAAATAAAGTTTTTTTTGTTCAAAAAAATATATCATGTATAGAGTTCACTCTTGAAATTCTGAAGTCACAAAAAAGATGTCCCAAGAAATCCCAGGGAAACTTATGTGCATACTTACCTTGCTGGAGAATGGTGCCATCTGCATTAACTGGCTGATAGACAATAGTCTGCCCTTCAGCAGTCTGTGCCACTTGCTGCCCCTGGACAGCAATCTGCTGCTGTGTCTGTAGGAAAAAATGAAGGAAATAATGAATGACACAACTCAACAGATTCTGAAGATATCTAGGAAAAAAAAGAACTATGTGGTCCTGTAAAAAAAAAAAGTTTATGGTTTTCTTCCCCATTTCTTCTATACATGAAACATTTGATTCAGTTATCAGACTCTTCCAAAACAATTGTGTTCTTGTGTTGACAGAGATAGTGGAATTACCTGAGTCTGGCCAGCGGTGACGGCTGTCTGGGGCTGTTGGATGATGATTTGCTGTGTTTGGCCCTGCTGGCCCTGTACCTGCACAGCCTGCCCACCCTGGATCTGGATCTGTCCAGGTGGGACCAATTGTATCTGCAGCAGAGAACACAAAGAAAAGATAGCACCTTATAACACTGGTCTCTCTTGGTCTTTGAGTATCAGTTACCCAAATTTCTCTAAAAAGTAGGAAATGTTAAGAGGAAAAAAACAGGAGTCCTATTTTGCCCTTAATTATGAACAAGAGATAACTTAGTTTCCATTTATGAAATAATCAGGGAATTCTGAACACTATCTGGATACCAGATATTAAGAAATTAGTGTCAGTTTTTTAAAAGATAAGTGGTGGCACAGTTACATACTTTAATTTGTATATCCTATTTCATTTCCTGATTTGTATAGCTAAACCTCAGATAGCAGTTATGAAAAGCAAGGGATCCTATGGCATCTAATCTATTTTTTTTTGTTTTAATAGATATAGCCATTTTATTAGTTAGTAATAGAGTATCATCTATTACTGACAAGATAGAAAAATATTTCTCTGAAATTTTGTAACTTAAATGGTACTACAACACTTTCAATATTGAGTGTATAGAACTCCTGTTTCTATGTAATAACTACTGAACATATATAACATATATATATATATATATATTTTTTTTTTTTTTCTGTCACTGTTGGTAGAGTGCCATGGTGTCACAGCTCACAGCAACCTCAAACTCTTGGAATTAAGTGATTCTCTTGCCTCAGCCTGCCAAGTAGCTGGGACTACAGGAACCTGGCTATTTGAATATATACCTAATTTTTAAAGATAAAAAAAGAAAGCTTTTAGGAGGCCCCACAGCTCAACATTTCTAGCATTTTATATTTAAAAATGCCTCCAAACCCAAAAGAATCAGAATGCATGCTACTAAATTTTCCCTTGCCTCCTTCATCTCCCTTCTCATTAGTTCTTTAACCATACAGGATAGCCACAAAGTTCGCGTGCAGTTTAAGTAGTTAAAACTATTTAAACTGCATGCGAACTTCATGGTCACCCTGAATATTCATTCTATCAACAAACATTTTGAATGAAGTGCTGCTTCAACAGAGTTGGCAACTTGGAAGAAAGAAACTTTCTCCAAACATTGAAGCTCATCATTGGTACTTAGAAAGTACTAGCAAATGAGTTAAGTGAACACATTTATTTGGTTATCTGAATGTGTACCATTCCTACTTTCAACAGCAAGGTATACTTGTTTATATTGGCTACTAGGGTTTCCTCTCCTATTTGTTTAGACTCTTTATTCATTCCTCTACTGAATTGCTACTTTTGTATGAATATATCAAAGTTCTCTACGTATTCTCAATACAAACCTAGTTACAAGTATGAAAAATGCCTTTTCCAAGTCTGCACCTTTATTTATAATGTATTTCAATGTATTATTTCAAAGTAATCAAATAAATTTGATTTTATATTTTTTAACCATCTTTCTTTATGCTACAATTTTCCAAATATTCTTTTAGATCTTTAATCTACCCAGCAAGTTATTTTTTATATGTAATATAAAGTAGAAACCAGTTTTCTTTCTCTGTGTCATTCTTGAGCCATTCCTTCACTAATATGTCCAAACCACTTTTGTTATATACAAGCTTTCATTATTTTTCCATCTATTTCTTTGTTTTCTACTCTGGCTCAATTGTCTTTATCAGGCCAGGGATCTTAATCTAAAATTGTATGCAAAATTTTGAAGCATCTGGACACCTGCACTTTTCCTTAGAGGGCACAATCATCAATAAAATTCTAAAATGGAGAACAGAATCCAAAAAAGGTTAAGAAGTACTCTTCTTCAAAAAATGGCCAAAGAGGCCGGCGCCTGTGGCTCAAGTGGCTAAAGCACCAGCCACATAGACCTAAGGTGGCAGGTTTGAATCCAGCCCGGGCCCGCCAAACAACAATGACGGCTGCAACCAAAAAATAGTTGTGGCGGGCACCTGTAGTCCCAGCTACTTGGGAGGTGGAGGCAGGAGACTCGCTTGAGCCCAGGAGTTGGAGGTTGCTATGAGGCATGATGCCACGGCATTCTACTCAGGGCGACAGCTTGAGGCTCTGTCTCAAAAAAAAAAAAAAAAAAAAAAATGGCCAAAGAACACTAGTGAGAAACAATCACTTATATGTACTACAAAAGGGATTAAAGCCTTAAGCATTTAAGGTAGGCCATGGAATCTCACCTAGAACATTATTTATGTAACAGAAAATAATTTTTCCAGCTGGATATAGTTATAGCCCTACTTGAAGAAAATAAACAAACCTTTCAACGTCTCTTATCACAAAATACAAAGCAAAGCTCCATAAAAATGGGGCTTGAATGAACCCTAGATGTCACCTAATACAAACATAAACTGTACTTTTGTATAAGAAAGCAAATGCCTTGGCTAAGATCAAAACACTTGTTTAATGGCTGGCATGGCAATGAAAGAAAGTTGGGTTACTACATTCATAGTATACTGTTCTTAGCATTGAATCTGGATCTGACTATTGAATAGTGAAGAAGGTGCAGCAAGAGAGCGGGGTGGGGGCTGGAAAGGAAGGACAGAAATATACAGCATGAGAAACAGAAAAGCACACATTGAAAATATATTTAAATCCCCATACATTTACCTATGGGGAAATATGAAAACTATTTTTAACCTCAACTACAATTCTATCTTGACAAAAAATATGCCAATAGGCTTAAAAATGCCCTTACCCTTTGCCTAAACAACCCTCACTCCAAAGAAAGTACTTTAATAATTCAACTGAAAAATAAAATTACCATACCAAAATACGTTTATAGTAACTTTACTAACAAAAGCAAAGAACTGGAAATTCTGATTTATCAAATTGATGGAACATTATTAAAGAATTAAAAGTAGTAAGAAAACCATGTAGAAATAAGTTACTTTAAAAAGAAAAAAGGCCTACATGGATAAAATAATTATTATGCTCCAAAATTTTGCAGAAAAATATGCATAAGCAGTACGGATCATGGTTGATTTTTTCCCCCCAACTCATGTTAATTCCTCCAGAAAAACTAAGACATCAATGTGATTGCTGTAACTACTGCAACGATATAAAGATTCAGATACAGGAAAAAGTTCATAGTTTTCCCTTGCCCTCTTTCCTATGCTCATGAACATATACCCAGGGGAGTTGGATGTTAATTACAAACAGTTCTCTGCAAATTATTTTTCACTAAAAATACTTCAATATTAACTACCCAACTCAACAATTCATCCCTTTTAATGACACAATACCCCATGTATGACTATATTAGAATTTACCTATTTCTTTATGCTTATTAACATTCAGATTACAAATTTTTTCTTGCCAATTCAGTGCTGTGATGAATTTTCTTCTTATCCTTTTTTGAGACAGTCTCACTTTGTTGCCCTCAGTAGAGTGCCCTGGCGTTACAGCTCACAGCAACCTCCAACTCTTGGGCTTAGGCGATTCTCTTGCCTCAGCCTCCCCAGTAGCTGGGACTACAGGCGCCCACCACAAGGCCCAGCGATTTTTTATTGCAGTTGTCACTGCAGTTTTAGCTGGCTGGGGCTCGGTTCAAACCTGGGTTCAAACCCTTGGTATATGGGGCCAGTGCCCTACCCACTGAGCCACAGGCACCGCCCTATGAATGTTTTGTAATGTCTCCCTATATACTGATGCTTTTCTTTCTATAGGCTGGATCCCCAGAAGTGAGACTGCTAGTTCAGAAAGTTTATGTATTTAAGATAGTGAGATGCCTTTCCAAAATAGCTTTACAATTTGAAATTACCAAAATAATGAGTGTTTCCTATTCTCCACATCATTATAGGAGTGGATATAAACTCTTTTTAATTTCTACCAATTTGATCAAAAATATCCCTCTAATTTTAAAATCCGATGCTATAAGAGTTATATGTAGCATTTCTACACATTTCTTTTACTTTCTTTCTGTATTTTTCTCTTGTTTTTTAATAGGTTTTTCAAGTGGAATTATTTATTTTATTGATCTGTTTAAAGACCCTGGTTTTTACTTATCCTTTCTGCCTTAGGTTTCTATTTAATATTAACCTACTTTTTGCTCATTTTGTTATTTTCCTAATTTAAGAGAAACATCATTCTTTTCTGTTTCTCTTAAAATAAAGCATTTAAGAATAAATTTTGCTCTAAGTACAGTTTTAAGTGTATGTAATGGGTTTGGACCAATTTTTTTTTTCATTATTTACTAGATAGCTCAAATGACAAGCTATATAAAAAGAAATAAAAACAATTTCCAAAGCTGTTATGTTCCCCCTCCCACCCCTCAGAGGTGGAAACATTTAAGTTATACCAATAAATTATTTTATGAATAGAATTCTTATCTCTTTATATTCTTTAGAGTAATTCAAGATCATATTAGTATCTTAATCCTTACTGTGGATGTCCAGCTTCTGCATAATCCTAGTTTATATCACTGGTACTATAAAGATAGAACATTAACTGAATGCAAAATGGGGGTTTCTGGAAGTAATAAAATGTAGCATCAACTATTAAATAGTGTGTAACAACTAAGTCTTTAAAACCTCTACTGATACACAATCAAAGTATTTTTTAACCACTCACCTGTTGTAAACCCTGTGTTCCAGACACAGGTACTTGCATGATGGTTTGACCTTGTCCACCAGGGACAGCTTGGACCATGATAGGTTGGCCTGTTGATGTGATTAACTGGCCTCCACTGACCTGTACCATTAGTGGCTGCCCCTGGACCTAGAATAAAATAAATTAAGAACAATGAAATAACATAAGACACAGAAGAGTTTTTACCAAAGACAATCATAGGAACTATTCTGCTGCTTTGCTAGAGAAGGAAAAGATAGGAGAGACACTAGGAAGGTATGTTTTGAGTCCAAGTTATCTTCAAATACCTATAATAACCATCACTAAATGACAGACCAAATACTTTAATGTCAAATACAATGGAGTTCAACCAGAGTCTTTGGAAAGTCTCGATAGATAAAAGGCATTTAATACCAAACACAGGCTAAAACCATGACAAACATTTAATTAAAACTGCTAATGCTAACTGCCTTTAAAACTAATATCCAAGAAAAGTCTCTAGTGAGGGCTAGAGAGGAGGCAATGAGAGTGAGAAGTGACAGTGGTGATGGTGGCTGAGTGCAAACTCTAAATAAACTGGAGCAAGTAAATCAAATTGTATCTAGCGATGATTCCAGGAAACTAAGTAGCAAGGGTCCGGAAGCTTACATAGAGGACCCATTTCTCCTGATAGTCTATCAAGCAAAAATGAAATGTATACCTTTTACCCTCTTTACCTTCCTCTGTGAATTCTAGATATGTTTGCTGTTTAAAGAACTCACTACTAAAGACTTCCTGGAAATATTTTGTGGTCATTTTGCAATCTCCATGGTAGAGTTCCTCATGCTGGATGACCCTGAAATATCTGCAGTTATTTTAGCTTCATCAGAAGCAATGACACATACTGAAATTACAAAGAGCAGTCAAGTGTCTAAACGCTATTCCCAACTTTCTGGGACCTATGAGTAAACAGACTACTCTACAAACGAGGTCACTTCAAATGTTCTCTCACATTTTGCATTTCATACCTACTAGTGCTTTCTGGAAGCCAAAAATGAGCTACTTTAGAAGTGAACTGGAGTGATCAACACAATAGCTAAAAATTCAAAACTTTCAATGTCAGATTCTATCTTCGTTTTGATGAATTATTTGTAACAGAATAAAACATTACATATAATGAATATATAAAACATTTTCTTTTTTCTTTTTTTTTGAGACAAAGTCTCACTTTGCTGCCCTGGGTACAGTGCTGTGGTGTCACAGCTCACAGCAATCTCAAACTCTTTGGCTCAAGAGATCCTTTTGCCTCAGCCTCCCAAGTAGCTGAGACTACCGGTGCCTGTAACAACACACAGCTAATTTTTAGAGACAGGGTCTCACTCTTGCACAGGCCGGTCTTGAATCCTGAGCTCAGGCAATCCACCTCTCCAGGCCTCCCAGAGTGCTCGGATTACACTGACCTAAAATATTCATTCTTAATAACAGAGCAATTATGTTCAAATACAGCAATTAGTTAAAACATCAATCTGTCCTAGATAAACAGCTTAGATAGCAACTACCTCCTCCTCTTCCCATCACCATCACCACCAGCACCACTGTTGTATCAGAATTACCAGGAACATTATCCCAGGTTTTGTTAAGCTGCCCATTGGAAACTCCACTTTACTTTTTAAGGACTTCATAGCTTGACTCTCTCATGCTCTCTCCTTCCCTTACTTCCCCATTCCAGATCAAATTCCCTTTGCTATACTAATGCTTGCATATTCTGTCTGGATCAATTTTTCAGGATCCTTACTACATGAAAAACTGAAAAAGCTACTTAAAATCCTCCAAATATAATGAGATCCCTAGAGGAAACATTTCTATTATTTCCATGAAGTGTTTCCATTTCTTTTAAATAAAATGTATATAAGCAGGGAACACAAATTTTAAAATGTAACTATTAACTTCCTGGTATCCTTCACCTTAATTTCTCCCCCACTGACATGATATTTGTGCTCATGATAAACAATTTGAGACTCCAAAGAGCCCACTGTGTTTACAACATAAAAATGATTACAAGGACACATGCATCAGACAAGAAGCCATACAGTTAAGAGCATGTTACACTCCCATTCCACAAATGGTTAATGACAATCCAAAATATTGTTTTATATATCAGTAAGATGAAGCAAGCATGAAAAACATGAACAAGCTGTTGGACTATTAGATTCAAATACTGCTCAGCAGAACCTCCAAGCTCAGCTTCTTTCAACCTAATTTACATTCAGCATTGGCTACACATCATCACCAAACACTAGTGATGGCAAGGCTTGCAGTAGGACTTAAAGGGTAAAGCGAAATAATTACAATGAAGGGTAGTTAACTGCAGGATGCTTGGCACTAGTAACAGAGTGAGATGCCAGTTCTATATTCTATAGTCCTACTTTAAATCATTTCTAATTCAATAGAGGAAAAAAGGTAGAACACCCAAAACTTATCAATTTCTTGAAGATATAGTCATTTTAGTCACAGTAAAGCTAGGCACAGAATAAACTAGTGCTCGCTACTATTTTGGCCAAAAAATGGCCCTAATTTAGGATACTTAACTTGGCCTTACATAATGTTAAAGAATTGCATTGCTTAACTCAAAATTCTTATAGGGGTCATACCACCTAAAATTTATAGAAAGCATATCCTACCCCTGTCCAACCAAGAGAGAGGTATATGGGGTTATCTCTGAAAATTTAGTAATAAGGCAATTCACTATTTACCCAGGAAAGGTGGCAAAAAACCAGTTATTGAGAAGTTTGCAAGATTCAGTGCTTAGATAAAACTTTCTAAGTGTAATGATTATTTTGCAGTTGGGTTGCCCTTTTAATCACGATAAAGCACAGTCTAACCTAGTTTATAGTGTATCTCTGTATGTGTATACTTCCGTAACTGTAATACAAATGCATGAAATTTTATCATGCATTTGATTAGAGTTTTATCTTTGAATAAATTCTAAAGCCATGTTTAAGAATTTCTTCCTGCCACTTAAACTTTTTCTTTTCCATGGCTTTCCAAAAAAACACACTTGCCAAAATGCAATTTCAGAAAGTTGATATGGGATTACTACATGACTTGGCATGAAACAGTTGGTAACTGGCATCTTATAAGCCTCCAAGAAAAGTTAGCAGCATTGAAGACATGCAACTGACTTTGCCATTCCTACTTAAGATCCTAATACAAACAGCACCAGACATGAGGAGAGAAGTTCATGCAGTGCTCACAGAGAATCAGAGAGGACACCACTACCTGCAGGGTCTGGACTTGCTGGCCTGAGGCGGATGCCACCTGGGCCTCAGTCTGCAACTGGACAGCAGTGACACCACCCTGCTGCTGAGAACAGGAACAGGAAGAGCTTGAAATGTGCCAGGGAGGAAATATAGTTCATGACATGAGGTCACCTTACCTCTTGAGAGAGGGAGGGAAGTTTTTCAAAAGCCCCACTCTACACAAGACTTTCAAAACGTACAGACTCCCTATACTAAAGCTATTGTGCTGAGGATAGTAGGATCAAAGATATTAGCCCTGTGTCTCCACTTTTATGATGTAAAAACAAAAATAGCTGTCACCATAAATACTAAAAAACTGCAATGTGGTCCTCTCCCTTCAGAAATTGAAATTTGATCCTCTGCTTACATAATTATTTTAATGTTCTTTTCATTTCTTCAAATGAAGTCACAAGGACAAAATTATCAGGCTGTTTAACAGCCTTCAGGTAACAATGAACAATTTCTGGGACTTAAATGCAATCGCTAAGAAAGGAAGAATGAACAAAGGAAGAATGAACTAATCACTGCGACCAAAATCATCATCACGAAGTCACTGCTCTTATGTCCTAAAACTAAGATTATTTTTACCCACATGGAATGCCTTAGAGCCTGTATTTTCAGTGATCTAACCATACTTTTTTATTCTCTAATGATAAACTCTACATAACAACAATCTACCCACCAGGGTATGAATGGAAGACTCTGGGAAACTCCCTTCTCTAAAAAAACAGTTAAAGGAAGCTGCCAGAGCCATAACAGCTGTGTAGAAGGAAGACCAGCAAGAATTTAAATAATTCATCTCTTTTAATCAAGAGTGGTTCCTTCCTTTGATCATTAAATCAGAACAATTCACTATGAACACTACCTTTTCCAGCACCTATTTATTCCCAGAATATCTATCTTGGCCTAAGGTCAAACTGAAGCATAATATATTTCTTTTCTTCTAGGGATGGGGAAAAAAATGAAGTTTATTTTCAGGCATAAAGCAACAATGAGATCTGTTTATAGATTCAAAAAAGCAATCTATCAGTTAGGAATAAACCAACAGCAAGGAATTCCTTTTATGTACTTATTCATAAGTATGGTTGTCTAAAAATTATCCTAATGCTAAACTAGAGCTTTTCAGATGAAAACTATAGTACACCAAATCAAAGAAGAGCGGATTTCTTAGAAATCATACATTGTCTGTTGTGGCCAAATTCTTACTAATCAAAAGTTGGCTCAAACAAGAGGAGGAAAAAAAGTTGAATCCAGAGAGGGAGGGAAAATCCTCCAAATTTTCATCTGAAAAGTGGATTATGTTGTTCAGACTTTTAGTAAATTAAAAACAGCAATTTATTATTAAACTAGGTCCTCATGAAGAACAGATTCTATGTGGTCATGGACTGGATATAGCAGCACTTCACAAGTGATAGCACCCAGTATTTCATAAGATCTAATTAATACTGCTCAAGTAATTACCCAAACTGAGTAGTGCTGTTATCAGCTCCATTGCTGTCATGTTAAAAGCAGTTTGGCTTCATACCTGCTGCTGAATCTGTCCGGCCTGCACAACAATTTGCTCTGTGGAACTATTGCTGTTTGCTGTGTACTGCTCCATGGTCCCTCCAAGTTAGAATTCTGTCCACAGTGAGCTTCACTCTGGAGATCCTGGAAGACTATGAGGTATACTCCTATTAGAAAGGTTGGGAAAGAAACCAAAGTAACAATGTTGATAAAGGCCTAACCAGACAACCTTGATAACTTTTGACTGTACTTTATTTGCAAGAAAACAGGATAAGAGAATAGGAAATGCTTATATTCAGTATTACTTTTAAATAGGATTATAAGGTACAATCATAACAAGACTATACTGCTATTTATACATACTTTAAAATGCTTTTCGTAACTTCTTATTGGCAACCTTACCTTTCAGAGCAATACGTGCACCTTAGAACTACTCATTTAGCTACAATATTGCTTTGTTCTTAGGCCTACATCACACTGATTTTCAGGTCTGTACCTATACTTTAAAGAATAAAGTTTTGTGACATTCCAACACATAATTGCTGCCCACTAACCATGTTACTCAAGTCTACTACATATGGTAAACCCTTTAAAACTTCAGGGTTTATTATTTGGTAAGTAATTTGCCACAGACCTAAAGTTAAATATTTTATCAAAATCTCAATTAAGTAGCCCTAAGTAAGAATGTTCTAGGGAAGGGTTAGGAGTTTGCATTTCAATCCAGAGCAAAAAATAAAAAGAAATAATAACTAATGACAACAATGGTATTTATAAATTAGATAGAAGGAAAACTCTTAAAATGATGTACTGAGGCTATTGTTTTCTCTAAAAAGAACTTAAGATATCCCTTGGTTTTGAATTTGGAAATACCCTACTAATAGCCTATCCTTTATTGTATAATTTTAACTTTTTACTATGGTGGTATTCAAAAAATAGAGGGAATAGTACATTGAACCACCAAACACATCATCCAACTTTAATAATAAGGCCTTTTAATCTCACATATACCCTCATCCCTGGATTATTCTGAAACAAATCTCAGATGCCACAATACCCTCAAATGCTAAAAACACTGCAGTATCTATTTCTAAAGAGTAAAGAATCATTTTATCATAATTATACTATGGCTTCACAGTATCATTTTCAAACATTAAGAAATTAGTAAATCCTTATTATCATCAAATATCTAGTCAATGCTTAAATTTTCATATACTCTTAAGAGTTAAGAACCACCCTTTTCTAAAAAATAGGGGCATAATTAAAGTGAAGTAACACTTAAGAACCTTGAATAAAGGATTCAAAAATTAAAATACCAAAGGGTAATTCATCTTGGAAAAAGGGGAGGGGGCAGGTATTAACAAAATGTAGATAAACCTTTCCCTCCAGTTTTTCTGTAGGCCTTCATAAATTCCAAAATTTTAATGACAAAATGATGTGACCTTACTGATCTGCACACTACTGGGGTCCACTTTTCATAAATCCATGCCTAGTGGATGGGATGAATCATTTGAGATGATGTCTCAATATGGTGTGAAGGAAGAAATAAAAATATATCCAAGGGCATGGCCAAGTACTTAGCGATAAATAAATACACCATTATCTAAAATTTATATTAAAAATGCATCAAAAAATAAGATGAAAAGACAGATATCTGGTATGGTAAAATGTTAACAGTAGACTGTAAGTGGTGGATACACAGGTGTTTTGGGAAAGATACAATAAAATTTAAAATAAAAATTAGGCATCCCCATTACTCGTAACCAAGAAGGTTGTAATGTAGAAGTGTATGAATCATAAACAGGGTATGTCATCACAGCAAGATGGCTTATGGCCATATGGTTCTCCAAAGCATTGCCCTTGCTCTAACGGAATGCTCACCAGGCAAATTTCTAGTTGTAATATGGATTTACATATAGATTGCCCAACAGAGAGCAAGTATGATCAGCAACATGACTTGACAGTTATTTCTCACTGCATACTCACCAACCAGTCTTTTCTGAATTAGTATATAGACTGCTTCTGAGAGATTCTGGGTCTATTACAGAAAATCAAGTTTTCAGCCAGACTAAGTAGCTCTGCTAGAGAAGTTAACAGACTTTGTCTCTAACGCATAATACATTTATGTTTCTAAACTAATAAAAGGTCGTGATGTGAAAGAATATATGTAATTCCATTTATATGAAATCTTGAAAAGGCAAAAATAATGTAGAGACAGAAAAAATACCAGTGGGTCCCTGGGACTGGAGAATGGAGAGGGATGGGAAAGAGGGAGCATTAGAAAATGCCCGTGCTAATGAAAACATCTTACATCTTCATTATGGTGGTTGTTGCTTACATGTATAAATTTATCCAAACTCATCAATGGTCACATATAAGATAACCACATTTTGTGTCCAAACTCAATTTTGTGAGTTTGTGTCCATCTCAATAAAAAGTTGATTGAACAATAAGGATCATAAAAGGAATGTCTTTTGAATTTCAATACCCCCCATCCTTGAACCTCCTTCCTGTATGAGATTCTTTCTCCACTGATTCCAGAAATTTACATCTTATAAGACTAAAATATAACATGAAGTACATGGTAGCTAATAGATACAACATTATACAGATTTTCTTCTTTACCAGTTTATCTTGGTAATACAAATAAGCCAATTTAAGAACATTCAAATCTATTGTACTTTGAAGGGTAAAAAAGGAACAGCTTCAAATCTACTAGCAATTCTCTCACATTAATGAGGGAGTGATTCAGCTGTAGCATGATATTGGCACCTGTGGCTCAAGTGGGTATGGCACTGGCCCCATATAGTGAGGGTAGAGGGTTCGAACCCGGCCCCGAGCAGCTAAAACTGCAGTGACAACTGCAAGAAAAAGTAGCCAGGCATTGTGGTGGGTGCCTGTAGTCCCAATTACTTGGGAGGCTGAGGCAAGAGAATCACCTAAGCCCAAGAGGTGGAGGTTGCTGAGAGCTGTGATGTCACAGCACTCTACTGAGGGCAACAAAGTGAGACTCTGTCTCCAAAAAAAAAAAAAAAAAAAAAAGGTGAATTCTAAAAGCAACTGGCTTCACTGAAGCCATATGTTACTACTACTGTGAGTTACCAGAACTGCAATATAATTTAACATACTGTCTTTCCTGAGGTTTCTCTGCCCAAGCTTATGACAAAATTAAGCCAACCTGATTTAGTCTGTCCAGATCTTATGCCTAACACAAAGTTTGAATTATTTTTTCCTCAAAGAGAGAATCAGTAAAGACAGTGGACAGCATTATGTTTATTCTGGCTAGCATAAAAATTCTCTTCCTATGGCCTCTCTGCCCCACCATTTCAAGGTGCAGAATCTGAAATTTAGTCAACCACTAAGAACCCATTTTATGTGACCCTACACACACCCTAAAGCTAAAATTTCCAGGTCAGCGCCTGTAGCTCAGTGGGTAGGGCACCAGCCACATACACCAAGGCTGGAGGGTTAAAACCCAGCCCCGGTCAGCTCAAACAATTGATAACTGCAACAAAAAAATAGCTGGGTGACGTGGTGGATGCCTATATTCCCAGCTACTTGAGAGACTGAGGCAAGAGAGTCACTTAAGCCCAAAGAGTTTGAGGTTGCTGTGAGCTGTGATGCCAGAGCACTCCCAGGGTGACAGCTTGAGACTCTGTCTCAAAAAAAATGCTAAAATTTCCAGAAACCCAACTATTATAAGCTCTGGAAAAGCCCTCAGATAATCATATTCGACAAATATTACAAGGCAAAGAGTAGAATAGTAAGTACCTTTCTAACTTTTGGGACCACAACCCACAGTAAGAAACACATTTTGGTATTCCAACTCAGTGCACACAAGAATGCACTCATGCAACTGAAACAAAAGTTTCCTGAAACAATATGTATCCTTATATAACATAGGATTTAGCATTGTGCTATTTTCTATTATAATAAATTAGCAGGAGCACTGGCTTGCTTAATTTATTTCACAACTAAACAAATGGGTTCTGATACATGTTTAATAAGACTAGACTAGATGACAAAGGGCTGTCCAGTTTCCCCAGATTTCTAGATTGGAGCTTCCTAATTTGCTCCTTCTCTCCACTAATGATGTTCCAGACACTGTTCTAAAGGTTTTAAAAGTAAAAAAGTAAGTGGCTCACACTAGTAATCTTAGTACTTTGGGAAGCTGGGGCAAGAGGATCACTTGAGGCCAGGTTTAGGAAGCTCTATCACCACAAAAACGCAAAACAAATAAAAAGAAATTCCTGATAAAGATCTTAACTTCAAGGAATTTTTAACTTTGGTAACATAGTAAAAAATCTGTAGTAGAATACTAAGGGAAAAAAAATGATGTGGAGTTTGGAGGAAAGTGATTTCTTTGTGAGCACTGAGATTTCTTCTAGCTAAGGATAAGTCAACAAAAGCTTTAGGAAAAAGTTTACTGGCTCTAAGTGTGAGAAGAATTTGGCTATGTATGATGTGGGAATGGGTATAAAGTATTTCAAATTAGACAGCATGAAAACAGGAACAGAAAAATTTTGGCATATGAGTGGTGGTCCAGAGAAAAGTCAGGGACCATACTGTTGTCTCTCAAAAATGCTAGGCAAAGAGGTTCATCTGCAGACAAATCGAGACTCTAGAGCTATCTAGCAAAAAAGTGACCATATTATAAATGCCTTTTAGAAAGCTGCCTAAGGAAAAGTATTTGGTGGTTTTGATGCAACTACATATACCCATTTTAAATACCAAGGTTAAAACATCTATTCCAAAGGCAAATGTAACCTGCACATGCATAGATCAGTGTGGATGACGTAGGGATGAAATGAACTTAGCAAATATTTAAACAACAAATTAAAACTTATTCCAAAAACTGAGAACAAAAACTGTCTCCAAAGTTTTAGCTCTGGGAAGAGCAGTGGACTACAAGTTTCCTGAAACCTGCTAGTTGTATGACCTTAGTAAATGTGATTTCAAAACCAGACAACCTACTTTATGTGTCAGGGAATGCACTGAAGACTGACTTCACATGAGTAAAAACAATTTTTACAGTACTACTACAAAAATCTTTCCTTCTCCAAAAAAAGTCAACGTTATGGTGCAGAACCTGTGTAAGTCAGAAACTTGGTTTTTCCAAAAACATATACAGTAGTTCTAGATCCCTTCTACCTGCACCTCCAGAATAATTGCTTCTGAAAAATTCCTTAGCAAGATATACAAGTGTCTTTTACTGAGCTTTCCTGCCTAAACTCTCACTACTATGGCCTACTTCCCTATCACATCTTTGTGCTTCAAGCACACAGCTCCATTTGTGCTTCTACATATGCTTTTCTCTCCATGAGCAATGCTCTTCCATCTTTCCTGCCTGAAGAAATCCCATCATCTGTCAAAGCCAATCAAAACTGTGGTGGTGACAGACGCTTTCAAAATGTTTGTTGCTATATCAGGCCTCAACAATTTACAGCACTGAACTTTATTCCTTTATAGCTCTAACCGTTAGGTAATAATTAGTTGTTCACTTGCCAATCACCAGAAGGCAGGCACAGTTACATTCACTTCTACTCACTCCCCCTCCTCAGCACACGATGATGCCTGGCACATACTGTTGGATAATTGGTTTCATTAACTCTCATCCTAAAAAAAACACACAACACTCTTAAATTTCTATATCTGCTGGAAAAACGTTAACACGGAATTAGAAAGCGTATCAGAAAAAAAACAAACCAACACGTGCATGGACTGAGCCTAGCCTGACATAGTCAAAGTGACATGGAAAGGTGAAAGCAAAAAGAAAAATTACTGTACTACATTCCCAAAGAATAATTCAGGAATGATAAAAAGTAGTAACAAGAATAGGAAGTTGTGCAACCTCCAGGAAAAAGAATGCACAGGGCTATCAATCTTCTCTAAGGCTGAGGGACCCAAGTGGACTGGCCTTACAGCTCGGGCAAGAAAATGAGACTTTTTGGTTGGGCTCCAAGACCGAGGTGTGCGGTTCAACCACCGAGAGTGGGGCGGGGAAGAGAGGAAATGACGAGCCCAAGGGGGTGGTAACGGCGCCGGGACCGATACCCGCGCTTGCGGACTGGGAGGGGCGCAGAGAGACTGGAAGAGTGGGCAAACTAAAGGACCCCGTCCCTGGAACAGCGAGACCGCGGAGGCAGGCGTGCAGCACTCAAGAGGCCACCGCTGCACTCGAGGTCCTGTGGCCGCAGAGCGTACCCTCCCTAGGCCTCCCTTCCGACCCAGTGGGGGTGCAGGCAGATGAGGCTCACGTTGGTTAGGGAGATGCGGACCCCGTGGGAGGTGGTTTCCCGTCTCAAGGGTCGAAGCGGTAGAGAATGCAACAGTAGGTTTCCGTATGATGCCCGAACGACCAGGAGGAAACCGCCAAGGCCCGGGGCGCGCGTGTGTACCTGAGTGTAGGGACAGTCGTGGCAGACAAGCCCACTACCCGTAAACCTGGGGCCTGAGAACCTGGGCCTAAGGGTCGGGGAAATGGAAAGCATTCCCAACTGGCACTGGCAACCGGCAAGGGTTGGGTCCCCGAAGTGCCTGCTCCCAGGGTCGCCATCCCGCGCGGGGCAGCCCCTGCAGGCCTCGGCCGGGCGTGTCCTAAGGAACTCGCAGGCCCCAACACAGGGCCGCTGGGCGCCCCGCTCGGCTAGGCTCAGCTCGACTCCCCGGGCTCGACGGGCGCCTGGGCCTCTCCTGAGTGGTCAGCGAGACCCGCCAATCGGGGCGCTGGGGCCGGCTCTGGGCCGCTGGATATTGGCTCCTTACACTCACCGTGGCTCGCTCCCCCGGTTCGCTGCCCGCGCTGATTGGCTCCAGTACCGGACTCCGAAACCCAATCAGAGGCTCCAGCCGCCGCTGCCGCCGCCACTGCCGCTGCCTCGCAAAATGGCGAACCTGAACAAAGGGGAATCGGGCCTCCCTCCAACCGCCTCCGCGCAGGCGCCTCTGAAACCACGCCCCCTAACTCCAGCTCTGGGCTCGCCCCACCCCCCGGAGGAGCAGCGCGCAGGCGTCTTCTGAAGCCACGCCCACATCCCTGATTAGATTACAACTCTAGCTGAAGGAATACGCAGGCGCCCTCAAGGTACGCAAGACCTTTCAACTCAAACACCGCCCTTGAGCATAGTAGCACGCAGGCGCTAAGTAGCCCAGTTTGCGGACTGCCCACCATTTTCCAAGCCGTCCCTGGGACACACCTCCGGGGGTAGTGCGCAAGCGCCGCTCTTTAACTCTAACTCGCTGTCGGCAGTCTCGTTACGCATGCCCGGGCGGCGGCGGGAACCCACGGAATTTACCGCCGGAAGTGCAGCGGCCATCACCAAAGAGTGTGGGCCCGGCTCGCTAGCTAGAGGGGCTCGCTTCCGCCCCGCTACCGGGTGGGGGGCGGCCATTTTAGGTGCGTGCAATTAAAGGCTGTAGCGGGATTGGTTCTATATCTGGGCTGGTTCCCCGCTCCCCACCTACCAGGGTCGGAATTGGAGCCCTTTCCCCGCGGGGCGGGGACCTCCTAGCAGCCGACTCCTTTGCAGGTGAAGGGTAACCCGGGTACGTTGGGACTTTGAGAGCGCCTCCCGCCTCCCACGGGATCCCGGGACAGACCCATGCTGCACCGTCCTAGTACAGGAGACGGAATGGGAGGTTTCCCTAGACTTTTTCCCCACCCCACCCCACCCCCCCCAATTGAGAAGTGAGGTTGCTTGAGAGGCCGCCTCTTCGCTCCTTATGCCTTCACGTTCCTGTCCTGTAATTTCTGTGGTTGAGGTTTAACCGGACTTGTGGCCACGTCCCTCCTTTTTTCTTCTAAGCCCACTCGGGAAATACTTTTGCGCCTTGCAGAAAAATGAAGAGTGTCCTAAAACCGCCTTGCGCGGGAGCGGCCCTGGAGAAAAGAGGCGTGTCTTAAAACCGCTTTTGCTGCCACTGGCGGAGCCGGGCGCTGCAGGAAAGCGCGAAAAGAAAGCGGGTCGCTGTAGCTTGCGAACCTCGACTTACTTCCTCTGTCTTGCTCCAGAAAAGTTTTGTATTCCCAGATTCTGAGCAAATTCACATTCAGCGATAAACGTTTGGGGGTGGGGAGGGAGAAGACTAGTAAATGGTTGTGTAGGACAAACTGAATATAATATATTAAGGCTGCCTAAGCTTTTTTACTTCCTTTTCCTTGTCATAGCTGAAGAAACACATTCTGGAAATAGCCATCTCAGTATCATGGCCAGCAGCCTTAATGAAGATCAAGAAGGAAGCAGAGTGCGTAAAACTATTAACTTATTGGTGAACTGAAATTCAGAAGAATTGAGGTCAAAAGCATAAACACTTTTTAATTAAACTAATAATTGAATTGTCTTTTTTCCTCTCTCGCTGATTTACTTAAGAAAGGCTAATGCGATCCAAGACAGGAACCATTATCCATCACTTTCCTTTTACACATGATTTAATTCGTTGTAGTTAACTCCTTAATGAAATTCCGCAGATTTAATTTTAAATGAAATTATGGAGGGGTCACAGAATAAAGAAAAATGAAAGAGGTTGGTATTTTTCTAACAAAACGTTTTCTTTTCTTTTGCAAATTTTAGATCACTTATGTGAAAGGAGACCTTTTTGCATGCCCCAAAACAGACTCTTTAGCCCACTGTATCAGTGAGGATTGTCGCATGGGTGCTGGGATAGCTGTTCTCTTCAAGAAGAAATTTGGAGGGGTGCAAGAACTGTTAAATCAGCGTGAGTTTTGGAAACAGCTTACCTGTTTTGATTTCCTGATGTGCACGCAAAGAGGGGGGTTCCTGACAATTGATTGCTTTTAGAGTACTTCCTCCACAAGATTGGCCTCTAGTTTGGTTCTTTATCACACCAAACCTGAATTCTTGTAAAAAGTTTCTACTCTTTTCCTTGTCTATCATAAAACTTTCTTAATAATATTACTCCACTTCTCTGAGGTCTGTGATAACTCTGAAGTGCTTAGTAAAGTCCAAAGGCATTAGCTTGGCATTCAAAACTCCTTACTTACCAATACACAGCTTATCCAAAGAGGAGTTTTTTTTACAGACCCCTCCCATTACTTTCTAGTAATGACTTAAAACCAGAGATTGGATTAGAACCATGTATGTGGAATTTCTGAAACCATTTCTCAGACCACGTTTCCGGCTTACTAAATCAGTGTCCACTGATGATTCTGGTATCAGCCTTACATAATTTCTTACTGCTTCATATTGTAGTTGTTTGTAAAAATGATACCTTCTCTGGATTGAAAAATGCCTTAATTAAGAACTTTTTAATATGTTGATATTCCTCATAATTTTTCTTTATACAGCTCTAGTATGTAAAGAGATCATTATTGAGTAAACACATTTGGCATGTATATATTGTATATAAATGGTATATATTCTAAGCCAATTTCAAGGCAGTAGACCTGAAAGTTTTTTAAGTGAGCAAATGAGGGTATATGCAGTTAGGGGCAGGGCAAAAAATGGCATGTGAGGAAGCATGGGTGTACAGAAGCTGTTAAGGAACACAGTATTTGAAAAGGCTGATAAGGAGCAAAGTGCTCTTAGAACACAGTAGGTTTTTTTCACCATTGAAAATTATTTCCAGTTCTGAGGTAAAATCAGATCCCTAAAGATTTAAAATGGAGATTTAAGAATCGAGATTGGTGTTTTGCTTTTTGTTTGTCTCCTTTCTGCTATTAAATAACTGTTCTTCTTAGAAAAGAAATCTGGAGAAGTGGCTGTTCTGAAGAGAGATGGGCGATATATATATTACTTGGTAAGATGGGGCCATTTTTTTCTGGGCCAATTTTTGCTATGTTTTAAGATTGGTGAACAGATGGGCTGCACTACATTTGCATTGCTCCATTCTGGACAACTAAGAATGTTGAAAAGCTTCTGATCTCATGACAACTTAGGTCCAGTGGTGCTGACTCCTGGGAGCAGTGGGTTACAAAGGAATGTATCCCAGGTCTGTGGGAAAGAGTACTGTGCCATTCATCTTAAGCTTGTTCTAAGACTTGGAAAAGTGAGGGATGCCTTCTTACTCTCACAGTGAAGTAAAAATAGTAATATCGTAAGAGAGAGATTTCTCAAAGGGGTTTTTCTCTTATTCTTCCTTGCCAAATGCAATGCCAGGTATTTCCCAGCTTCTCTTCTGCCTATGGCCTGAATGTAGGATTCTCCAACTGTCCAAATGGCATTTGGTGCCAGAAAAGATATGGCTTCCTTAGTGATTGTGGTAGGTGACTAATAACTGCCCACCTGATTTGGAGTTAGACTGACTGGAAAGATGACCTAGCCCCTTTGAATTTTGTCCTTAAGGGTGATGTGACTTAACTGTGTTTTTACTTTGGAACATTACCAGTTTTCTCTCCTATTTTATATAGAGAAACAAAAAGCAAGCAAGCACAGTTTCTGAATAAATAGGCTTTTATGGGATTGTCAGCTGATATGGGTGCTTCCTTGTTACAGATATGCTGCTTATCTCTTGGAAGTGGCACAAAGACTTTTACCTTCCTTGCTTAAAAACACTTGACAATAGGCGCTAATCTCGTGGGTTTCCTGGGAAAAGGGAAAGATTACTTCATGGCAGAATCTAGGTTTCTCTTCCTGAGGGCCTCCCATAATAGTGTAGAAGGAGCAGTATAACATTTGTCTTCCATGCTGTAGACTGTTTATTTTATAACAGTAATACTCTTTTTTATAGCATCCTGATAATGGTAAATTAATCAGGATGTTGGGGGAATGTGATAGCTTTTCCTTGGCTATAATTTTAGGATAATGAAAGTTCGAATCCTTTCTTTGTGTCTAGATTACAAAGAAAAGGGCTTCGCACAAGCCAACTTATGAAAACTTGCAAAAGAGTTTAGAGGCCATGAAATCTCATTGTCTGAAGAATGGAGTCACGGACCTCTCTATGCCCAGGCAAGGAAATCCAGGAGCCTAAATGAAGATGTAATTGGTGGGGCTCATTGTCTTACCCAAAGACAAATAACTTAAAAGCTTAATCTTAAATATAGATTTAACAGTGGTTAAAGTTCAGAACTTTGTGAAATTGCAAGTGAACCTGTTGACCTTAAGCCAAAGCACAGCCATTTTCTAGCTTGAGCTGAGTGAATCAAGACAACTGAAACATGCTGTACTTGCCTCTACCTACTTAGTAAGGAGGAACCATTGTTAGTCAGTCACATTCGTTGATTTCCCAGCATCCTTTGGTTGCAGCTTGGCCTCTATTCCTGAAGCAATGTAAGCTACAAAAATGAAGCTAAGCAATTGTGATTTCTCTCTTGGACCACTTCTAGTCTCCCAAACTTACTAATCCTATGTCAAGAAAGTTGTATTATCACTGCCTTTTATACTGCATGCTTGTTTGTGGTCAGCATGGATAGTAGCCTGAAGATCTGTCCCTAATGTAACTTTTTGGACCCTAACTATTGGGAATTTAAGGGAATGACATTGAGGGTTCAATAGCTTCTTTTTTTGTTTCAGGAAATAGAAAACTTACCTTTTCCTGTTACTATAGTAATTTTATTGCAAGCCCCATGTTACTTTGAATGTGGCTACAGTGTCTCTTATCTTAATATTTGATATATTTATGACTTACATATCAGAAACTACTTTTCTTAAAAAAAATCACAATTCTTTATGGATTTAATTAGCACATGATGATGTGAAATTAGCAATTTTAAGTCTCTTTTTCTCCTTAGGGATTTTGAGGATCAAGAGTAACATCTTAGAAGAGAGGTGCCAGGTGATAGAATTTTACGGGCTGATTGAGGTTTCCGACCAGGGTGTTGCAAAGACTTTATTCTTGGATTGCAACCAGCGTAGCATTTCTCAATGTTCCATCTAGATTTCCTTTTGGCAGAGATCCTTTCCCTTGTATGTCTTATCTCCTTTAACATTTCATTATCCTAAGTACAGTTTTAAAATACCAATCTTTCTTCATCCATCCACATTCAGTTTTTACCAGCAGACGTAGAGGGATAATGAGTTACACATTTCCGAGTGAAATAGTTGGAAAGCGTTACCTTATTGGGCAAAGAGAAGTGACTGTTGGATATCAAGGCTGTCTAGGGATAGTCTTAGGTGACTTGCAACAAAAATTGACTTCCCAACATCTACCATAGCTGCCTCTGAGACTAGATAACTTGCTTTTGTGCATTAGGTGAATACAGCCTAGAGGAAGAGGGAAGGAGCAATTTACTAGATACCTTCATCTCACCAATGGAAATGTTTTGTCTTTTTCAGGATTGGGTGTGGTCTTGATCGTCTGCAATGGGAAAATGTATCTGCCATGATCGAGGAGGTATTTGAGGCAACAGACATCAAAATTACTGTGTATACACTCTGAACAGATGAACATCTTAGATGTGTCCATGTTCTCCTGTATCATATCTTCTGGGCCATATGACTAGGCAAACTGACCTGAAGATGGGCAGAGGAAAGTTTCATGTGAAGTAGTTGGTGTCACAGGACAGACTTGGGTTGCTCTATTCCAGTATTTGCACTAGGACTCTGGAGGAGGGATTGCTTTGGATATGTTTTGATATTTTTGCAAAAAGGTAAGGAGTAAGTGGCCTGATGTGTATTAGTCAGGGTAACTAAAGTTGGACCTATGATCTGTTCTGCGCCAGTAT
>CAUYQV010050451.1:0-19561 GCA_963574575.1 Galagoides demidoff
GCTCAAGCGAGTCTCCTGCCTCCGCCTCCCAAGTAGCTGGGACCACAGGTGCCCGCCACAACGCCTGGCCATTTTTTGGTTGCAGCCATCATTGTTGTTTGGAGGGCCCAGGCTGGGGATTCGAACCCTGGGGATTCGAACACCTTAGGTGTACGTGGCTGGTGCCTTAGCCAATTGAGCCACAGGTGCCGAGCCAAGTTTAAAGTTTTAAGATAAATTCTGTGAGGAGTTTCCTCAGGCTTCAGTTTTGTGTGGACCAGCCAGCTTCCAGTGTGTGGCTGGGGTAGGGCATGTAGACCGTTTTCTCTTTAGTTAGCTGTGAGGAATTTAGGTGAAGTTTCTTCTATCTTTGCTGTATTAAGTAGAACATGGTTGATTATTACTGACAAAGAAGAAGTTAAGGTTGGGTTTAGTGTAAGAGAATGAAACTATTTAGCAGTTTCTTACAAACATTTACAAGTTCTGGATTTTGAGATTAAGGTTTACATAATGAGAACATTAGTATTCTTATAAACCTAGCACAGTTTTCAAGATAATACATGATTTAAGAATCTCTACAGAACTGATTTAAAGTTCTGGATAATTCAAGTGAATATTCTTGGATATCAGTTGGGTGTGGGGTTACATATGAAGCTAAGTTACAGTTACATTATTCTCATTCAGGTTTCAGTTTCTCTTGAGGTATTTATATAGACATAGCAGATAACATTTAATATTGCACAAACTTTTTAGTATGGCCAATATACAATACTTGTTCAGTTTTAAGGAGTTAGAGTAAATATTACTACTGTATATAATTCTATACTTTTTGGCCAGCTTCTTAATTTCATTAACAGATCAGTTTAGTAAAATAGTTATGTCATATTTTATGAGCTGACATTATAGATAAGGCTGGGATTTAATACAGGTGCGCCACAGCCTCTTTTTTCCTTGAATCATTTTTTTTCTAATTTTTCTCTTTACTAAAGACAAATTATAAGTAGAACTAATTTAGTTGCTACATTAAGTTGAACTTTTAGTATACTGAGTCTGATTATTTGCATAAAGGGCAGCAAGAATAATTATTAGCTATGTAGGCTTTCTTCCTTTTAAAATTGGCTTTCCTGGAATTTTTTATAAGGAATCTCAGGTTAGACTTGAAAGTCTTATACAAGCCCAGGTTTTATCTGTGCCATCAATGCCATTTATCTGAATGCATTGGGTAAATTCCTCTTCTCTTGAGGTCCCAAGCACATTTTGGTTCCCAGACTAGTTAGAAAGTAACCTTTGTTACTTACTACATATCAGGAAACATTACCGATGGGTATCTGGCCAGTTCTTCCAAAGGGCTTTTTTATTGGTCTTATAAAGTCAACTTTAATTCCTTAACATAGTTTGGACACCTCTGGAAATGTTATTCCACCTAAAGCCTTGGTAAAATAACCAGTGTTTTTATTATGTTTTATAGAACAAAACAGATTCTTATCAAACTTATGGAAATAACTGTATTGTTAGAAATTACAAATACTTACAAATAGCTTTTAAATTCTGGAGAAATCAAGGAGAGAGAAAAAACAAATGTTTCAAATTTTGTTTATAACATATATTGTTGAAAGTTACAAATAGCTTACAAGATAGGAAATAGTTTTTTTAACTTTTGGAAAACAGAATATAAAAAGAATCAGTAATATTTCAAGCAAAAAGGCTTAACAAACCAGCCTAGTTCCACATAATTGATTTCCGTTTTGTTTGAAGTTAGGTTATCAATACTTATAGATATGTTAAGTTTCCAATTAAAGTTCTAAAAGTCTGCTTTTCATTCAAAGGTATTTAATTTTCAAAGATGTTAGAAGTTTGAATTCAAGAGAATTCATTAGTTTCTCTTAATATTTTGTGAAGGACAAACTTTGGACTCAGTTATAAAAAATATTTTTTGAGCTGAATTAAAATTATTACTGATAATAAACACTAAGACAAATATTTTACAATATTGGAACATACATATCAATATAATTTATATAAAATTAACTACCATTTCATATTTGACAATATTTCCTACATATTTTCAAATAAGCCTAATATGTCTTTTCAAAAAGACTGAATTTAGAGTTTTGATTTTGGAGGGTTTGTCAAATATCAAAGGCTTAAAATATTTCTTTAAACAAGATTACAAGTTAAAATATTTTTAAGACAATACATAGTTACTTGGATTACATGTAAATTTCTTTATAAATTTTCTTTTATGAACTTCCATTTTTCTTTCTGTTTCTTTCACTTTCAAAAAAGCTTTTCTTTTTCTTTTTTTTACAAAATAGGATTACAGTGTACTACAAAGTTAATTATGTGCTTGGCTAGACTGACAATTAGAAGGTTTAAAAGGTAAGAATCTTTTTCTTTGACAAAGATTCAGTTTCTCAAATAATTTAAACAACTAAATTATTACATTTTACAAATGAGGGGCAGTTTATGGAATATAATATTGATACAGAGTTTTCTCATTTAGGGCTAGACAAGGATCTTCCCCATTTTTAGGCTTGGGTAAACTCAGAAATTTGATTTCCTGTTTATTTTTCAGAATTTATCTTTAGGCACAAGTGGGCTGCACCCTGCAGACTACACTTTCTAGATAAGTTGACAGTTGGATCTAGTAACTTTAGAAATATTACAGAGGTGGCAATTTTATAATTTTTAAACATTTGGATATTAACAACAGGCTTAAAATTAATTTTATTTTAAAGGAAACCATAGTTGCCTGAACAATAAGTTTCTTCAGTTATTCCTGTTCAAAGTTTTTTATTTTTCTGGAGGTTTTTCACAAGTCTTTTTTTTTTTTTTTAAATGTTTCAGTACAGTTTTCAGCAGGGTGGGTTTACCAGTGTTTTCTATTCTATTACCTCAGATAAACTACAGACAATTTCCAGCTGGGCTAAAAACTGAGATACAGACAGGGGCCACTCACACAATCAGTTCACCCTGTGGAAGGGGGGGGGAACGAAAGCCCACCTATTATTATCTGTCTCAGTCAGTCTCTAAGCACTCACATGTACACAATTTTAACCTTCTTCTTTTTTTTTTTTTTTTAAAATTCCAATTTAAAAGGGAAGGTAAGCTTATTTTTTGGCACTGGTTTTTGGCCATACTTCTTACACTGCCCAATTGGCAGCCTGGACTTTTTTTGTCTGGGAAGTGAGATGGCTAAAAATGGAGTAATTGTAAACAACAGTAGGCCAAACAGTGATATATGGGGTGCTGACCAGAGTGTCCTGGCTTTACTGTTATCAACTGCCAGTCCTGATGATAGAGGAAGGGGTTAAAGGTGTCTTCAGGGGGCAAGCCCACACTGAAGGTTGGCTATTTGAGCTTACAAAGGGTTGGAGACTACCTTAGAAATTTGACTTTATATTTATCATTCTTATTTGTAAAGAAAATATTTTTTTAAATGCCTTAATAAACAACCCAGTGGGGTATTTGGTTAGAAGAGGAGGAACCCATTTTAAAAGGACAAAAGTGACGGTGAAGCACAGAGAGGCACAAAAAGGCACACTGACAACACCACAATGGATCAACAAAAACTAAACTGATAACTAAGGAAATTAACCAGATTAACCAGAGGGCCCCAAACCAGGTACCTAAACCAGAGAGACCCAGACCAGATGAGGAGACTGCCCAACCATAAAAGCAAGTTTTTGAGTAGTGCTGGTGGTATTTCACATAAGTAACCTCTTTCTTCAACTGTTCGTAAAATCATGTGCTGGGAGAGTCAATTATCCACAGTCTAGATTTACATTATCATCCTTTTTACTACTGTATTTATGACTTTATTTTGAAGTGTATCTATAAAAAAATAAAAAAAGAAATGTATTTCTGTTACTACTTTAATCATGACTTTTATACTTTAATGAACCATATTTGAGGTCTTGTTCCAATTTTGAAGTTGAGGATATGATATATACCATAGATACCTTTAAAATGCTGATTTGAGAAATGTGAACAGTAACATGCAAATGATATAAAATAGTTTTGCTAAGAGAAATCATTTTATTAATTGAATGCTGGTCAGAACAGACCAACTCAGTCCTTTTGGAGCAGAAGTAACTTTGAAAAAGTGTAACTGCTATTGGAAATGTTGTATTCCTGTGATGAAAATAATCAGCCCTTCATTTCCAAAACTGCAAAATAATATAAGTAAATTTTAAAATTTCATTGTTTTCCCTCTAAAACGACAAAACTATTTGTATCCAACTTGATAGGCTGCTAACAAACACCTGTGGTAGTGGGGACCTACTTGGAGAAACAGTGCTCTATGGGTTTGTTCTGAGAAGGTCTGATTATCTTTTGGGAATTTAACCATAAAAGTTAGGGTCACACACTCCAAAAAACCTTGTGGTCTTTCCTTTTGAATTTGCCTTCAGAGAAGAGCTTTGTTCCTGGGCTTAAATCTGTTTCCAACACGGAGGTGCAGATGGGAAGCTTATGTATAAAAACTGGAATAATCCTTTTTACAACAATATTGCTTTTGGTGTCATGAAAAGGAGTAAACATAAGCTTTGTGTGAAACTTCCAGTTGGAGGTGGGTTGATGTTCTCGGTGCATTGTGGGATGGCTGTTGCTGCAGATGGGACTTCTCCTCTGCCCTCCCCCACACTACCCCTGCTGTGTTACCAGACAGCTGTTCCTCTTGTGTTCTGTCGGCCTCATAGTCCTGTCAATGCAGAGGGAGGAAAGAAGGATCCCTGAAGAGTCTTGGGGAAAGGTTCTGTGCTCCTGGGTAGGGTTTACCCCTGGTATTCTAATCTTAATGCGTACATTGGCCATTGTGTAAGCAAATGACTCTTGTATTATTAAGTACACAGAATATTTCTGAGTGTCATAAATACATTGTCCTGTGTATAAATAAATCAAGCCTATTTTTTGATCTTTTATTAGTTAATGAATTAATGAATAAGTATACAATATAGTGGTGAGGGAGAACAAGGACATCCTTGTCACACTGACCTGGCTTTAGCTCCTGGAGGATTCTGCAGAACATAGGTCTACTTTTGCCCATCAAGGATTTCAATTTGCTGGTGGCTCTGATGCCTAGAGGCAGAAGCAGTGTCTGGTCAAGGGGCTCATTGGTGAGCCCTGGAGGTATCAATGGGGCACCTTTATGTCACACCAGGGCCTCAAAAGCCAATATCACCAGGGCAGAGGTGAAGGGAAAAGATTGATAAACTCATAGCTCATGCTTGTAATCCTAGCACTCAGAACGCCAAAGCAGGATTGCTTAAGTTCAGGAGTTCAAGGCCAGCCTGAGCAAGAGTGAGACCCCCATTTCTACTAAAAATAGAAAAAATTAGCCAGGCATGGTGGCCTGCAGCTGTAGTCCCAACTACTTGGGTAGCTGAGGCAGAAGTCCCTTAGGACTTGACCCCAGGAGTTTGAGGTTGCTATGAGTTAGGCTGAGGCTACTGCACTCCAGACTGGGCAACAGAGTGAGACTCTTGTCTCAAAAAAAACAGACAAAAAATAGGGCATTGATGTAGTGGCTATATGGGGCCTGTTCATGATGAACATCTCTGAGTCATAACTTGAGGACCCCTCAGAGGTATTTGGTGAGGACTTTGTGGGAAGCTGGGATGCTGTATTCGCAGTTGAGAATAGAATCCTGTGAAACTCGTAGTATGTTGCCTAATATGATAATTTTTTTAATAAGTGGCACCTTGTAGTTAAAATTTGCATTTTTAATGACTAGACACTGTGGCTTTTTTTTTTTCTTTCCAAACTGGTTCCTAATTATGGTTCTTGTGTGACTTTTTTGTGTGACTTTTTGAGTAAAATAGAACATGTCTTCAGGGATTTTCTTATCTTATTTTTTGCCTTTGTGCTTTTTGTGTTCTTATTTAATACTTATGCATATGCACACAGATACCCATGAGTGCACATGCACACATATACATACTCCAAAATATAATGAGTAAGTTTAGTAAGTTTCCAACACTGCTGAACAGCTTCATATGTAACAACTTAGCAACTAGTTTGCTCTCTTTGTTCCTCATCACAAAGTCAAACTGTATACTTACTTCAAGATCCATCCCATGATGGATGGATCTTCCATCTATCAAGTATTAGTGATGACAGTTACAGATTGAGAGCTGACTCTACTAAGTGTATTATATCCCTTTGTGGCATATGATATTTCCCCCACTTTACAAATGGAAAAAATCATATGTAGACTAGTTATAAGTTTTTTTGTTGTTATAACTATTTTCTAGTTTTTCCAAGTTGGTAAGTGAAGGAGTTAGGATTTTGAAAAATAACTAACATTTATTGTGCACTTACTCTGTGCCACAGGCTGTGCTAAACACTTTACAAGATTTATTTCATGTAATTCTTACAACCCAATGAGGTAGGTACCGTTATTTCTATTTTAAAGATAAGGACACCAATGTTCAGAAATCTTAAATGAATTACCTAAGATGATACTAGCAAGTGGTAGAGTTGGGATTCAAACTCAAATCTCTCTAACACCAAAGTCTGTGCCCTCTAACTTTAACCTAAAGTGACATTTTCTTTACTTTGAATTCCTGTGTCATTTCCATACCTACTACTTTTTTTTTGCCCTAGTATATATATATATATTTTGTTTTCTCAATTAGATTATAAACTCTAGTTAAACCTAAAGTATGCATCTATTTTGTTTTGTCCCCTGCAAAGGGCCTAACCAAGTGCTGGGTCCATATCTCTCTCTTGATATATAATTAAAGGATGGGTGAATCGGTGGTAAAATTGTTGTTAGGGTACTTTTTGTCAGTAGATCTGGCAATGATTGGTAGACATCAGAGAAATCTCTCAGAACTTGCTGCTGCAGAAAATTTTTGTTATTCTCAGTAGATGGAGCTGGATCGTTTTATGGTCCAGATGTAGCTGTTTTATGGTCCAGAATATGTGTACCTTGGGAAATGGTTCATGTGCATGTGAAAAGAATATTTACTCTGCTACAGTTAGGTGCAGGATGTCTTAACTGTCAATTAATTCAAGTGGTTGTTAGGTTGTCCAGATCTTCTATATTCTTAACAATTCATATCTTCTTGTTCTATGGTTACTGAGGGAAGGATGATTATGATTATGGATTTGTCCATTTCTCGCTTTAGTTTTATCTGTTTTTACTTTCTGTATTTTGAAGCTCTTCTATTAGGTGCCTATACATTTATGCAATTTATAATTAATGATTCATGATTTATGTCTTCCTGATGAATTAACTCTTGTATCATTAAGAAACAGCTCTCTTCATTTCCTGTAATACTTTTTTGCCTGGTAGTCTATTTTGTCTAATATAAACACAGCCATACCAGCTTACTTATGTTTATGGGTTGCATATTATGTTTTCCTATCCTTTTGTTTTCAATCTATTTATGCCTTTATATTTACAGCGAGTCTCTTGTGGAATTCATTTTTAAAAATCTTGTCTGACAATCTCTGTCTTTTAATTGGAGTATTTGGTTCATTTACATTTAATATAGTTGATAGTTTATAAACTTAATATTTGTTTTTCATTTGTCTCTTCTGTTTATTGTTCTGTTCTTCCTTATTTCTTTTCATCTTTTGGGTTACTAAAATGCACAGAGTGCCAAAAAATGTATATACATTTTAAGAATGGAAAAAAAAAGCATATTAAATTTGTAATACTTAAGTCATGTTTGACTTCTGCAATTATAAGAGGTGTTCCCTATGACTTGTATTTATCTTTTGTTATAGGTACATATTGAGTATTACACTTTCAATGCAATTTTTTGTTTTCTTAAAATACATACATTTTTTGGCACCTTCTGTGTACTTTTTAGTATTCCATTTTGTTTTCTTTTTTTTATTTCTTAGTTATACCTTATTTAACTTCATTTTTTTGTGTGTGGCTGCTCTGGTGACAGTAATGCGTATTCCTAATTCATCAAAGGCTAAGACAATATTGTACCACTTTACATTTTCTGCTTCACTTTTTATGCTGTAATTTTCACATTCCAACCTTTTCATTTTATATCTTATACTTCATACTCACAAACATAGTAACTTTTATATCTGTATAATTCTATTATACTATTTACCAACTCCTCTCCTTTGTTCTATTGCCATGGCTTTTAATTCTGTATATATTACAAACCCTTCCTAACAATGTTAATGTTTTCACTTTAAATGCTCAGGTGTCTTTAAAAAATTAAAAAAATATAATATATATATATATATATTTTTTTTTTTTTTTTTGAGACGGAGCCTCAAGCTATCCCCCTGGGTAGAGTGCCATGGCATCACAGCTCATAGCAACCTCCAACTCCTGGGCTCAAGCGAGTCTCCTGCCTCCGCCCCCGAGTAGCTGGGACCACAGGTGCTTGCCACAATGCCCGGCCATTTTTTGGTTGCAGCCATTATTGTTGGTTGGCGGGCCCGGGCTGGGGATTCGAACCCACCACCTTAGGCGTACGTGGCTGGCGGCTTAGCCGATTGAGCCACAGGCGCCGAGCCATAATATTTTATATTTACTTGCAATTTCGGGCATTCTTTTCTTTCTGTAGAATTAAGTCTCCACTTGGTATTATTTCCCTCAGTAAAAGGAACATCCTCCAGCATTCTGTGTAGTATGGGTGTACTGGTGACAAATTCTCCCAGCTAACTTTTATCTAAAAATATCTATTGCATTCTCATTTTCAAAGCCTATTTTGACTGGATATAAATTCTGAGTTGACATTTTTTCCTTTTATCATTTTAAATACGTTGTTTTGTTGTCTTCTGGTCTCTACTGTTCCTGATGAGAAGCTGCTGGTCATTCTTACGATGTTTCCTTGATATTCAAGATTTTCTCCTTAGTTTGTGTTTCAGCAGTTTCCTTTATATTTATCTTGTTTGCAGTTTGATGAACTTCTTAGATATATAAGTTAATGTTTTTTATCAAGTTTTGGAATATTGATACTATTTCTTCAAGTATTTTCCCCCATTTATCTGTTTTCTTCTCCTTGGACATTATTACACATGTTAGTAAATTTAATATTATTTTATGTATTCCTGAAACTCTGTATGTTTTTCTTTAATTTTCTCAGGTTTTCCTTAATATATAATTTCTTCATTTATATATATATGTGTGTGTGTGTGTGTGTGTGTGTAGGTATAGTTTTCACATTCACTTGTTTTTCTGTTGTTTCCAATCTGCGGTTGAGCCTATATAGTGAAATTTTAATTTCAGTTATTACATTTTCAAGTTCTAGAATTTTCACTTTTTAAATATTTTCTATTTATCTGTTGAGATTTCCTATCCATTCACTCATTAAGAGCAAATCATTCATTAATTAAAAAATATTCATAAGAACTTTAAAGAAATTGTCTGTTAGTACAATTTATCTAAGTCTTTTAAAGGTTTATTTCCATTGAATGTTTTCCTTTCTCTGACTATGTTCGGGTCACGATTTTTTGCTCCTTGGCACGTTTAGTAGTTTTTAACTACACAGTGGACATTGTTATCAATGCAGTGGAGACATTTTGGAATTCTGTTGTATGTCTCTAAAGAGTGTTGATATTTACTTTAGTAGGTGATTTAATTGTTGGTCACTTAGAATTGTGTAAGTTCAGTTTTGTACTTTGCTAATGAGATCAGAAAAAAAGCCCTAAATGTTCCCCAAGACCCCCTATTTTGATGACACTCAGTGTCAGGGCCCGGGACTGGTCAGGTCTTGGGCCCAGCTTAGATAGGTTCTGGATGTGGACTGCTAAGCTACCTTGCTCAGGAACAGTTTCTCTTAGGTACCTGAGGGCTATCTACTTTAGCTGGAGAGAGAGGGAGAGAGAGAGTGTCTTAGAGAGTAAAGCAGTCTTCTTAGAACAGATAGATCGTAGTCTTTAGCAGAGCTTGGTAATCTTCAGCAGAGAGATGCCGTGCTGGCGTTCTGCAGGCAGGAGAGGAGACAGAGTCAGAGTAAGCATGTCCGTGATAGAATGTGCATGCTTCTTGACTGCCTTCTCCTCCAGCAAAATATAAGGCTGATCTCGTGCCTCTCAACACTACAGGTGTAGAGACTGCCAATTCACCAATGTTCTCATCTCACGAACTTTCTCATGCTTGTTAGGAGAACTAAATCTCTCTCTATGCCCTTTTCGCCAAGGTGTTCCATTAATGAGCTATACAGGTGTTTCTTACAACGCTCACTCCTCCTAGCCATAGGCTATACAGGCTGCTACGACTCAGACTCCAAACTCTGTCTCTGCCTTGAATTTTATAAAAAAAACCCTTTTTTATTGAAAGAATTATTGACAAAATATAATTGACAAAACATAATTATGATGACTTAGAGACTTAGCAGGTTATTTTCTTTAAAATCAACGAAGTGAGCCTGTAACCTCAAGGAAAACAACAGTATTTTTCTTTTCTTTTGTCAATGATAAAATTAAACTTCAGAGTGAAAATTAGAATTTTGAAAATTGATATTCATCATGATTTTGACTGCTTCTTAATAATTAAAGGATTTTCTGGTGACACTGGTCATGATATGAGCAAACACGTTACATTTGAAATTGTACTATGAAAGATGTGAACATTTGGAATGTATTTATAACTCAGTGAATTAGTATTTTCTAAATGATTTGTGCATAATGTTATTAAATCATGCATGAGCAAAAGATCCATTAAAGTGCAAGACACATCTTATGGATTTTAATATAAAAGCGTATGAAACTTCAATAATACAGCCTCAGATTCCATATTGAAATTAACCTTGAAGAAACTATCCCTTTCAAAGAATATCCAAAATTATTTGAAAAGAGAATAGAATGGTGGTTGCTAGGGCTGGAGAAAGGAGGCAAAGGGGAGTTGCTGTTCAATGTGAGAAAAATAACGTTCTAAGCTCCTCAACTGACTGAATGGACATCCACACTCTGGGCCAAGGGGACTCCAGAGAAACCCTCAAACTGGAATCCTAGTCATGACAGAATGGGAGGTCAGGCACCCTCATTATAACCCTCCCTCATTAACCACCTTAGATTTTCTTACCTAAGGGTTGGACAGGACCAGCCTTTTGCAAGGACTTGCTCCTCTGCTGATTTCAATCAAGTGTCTAAACCTGCGCCTCCTTTTTGTGGCTGCACTACAGCTGACCAGCATTCCCTCCTGATAAGAGGCAACTGATCATGGAGAGGTTCTGGCCAGTCTAGGGAGGATGCAAAATGAGGGTTTTCATCCATCGCTTCACCTTTGTTCTTTTTCTTTGAGACAGAGTCTCTCTCTGGAGTCCTGTCTAGAGTGCTGTGACATCATAGCTCATAGCAACCCCAAACTCTTGGGCTCAACAGGTCCTCCTGTCTTCAGCTCCCGAGTAGCTGTGACAAGTGCCTGTTACTATGCCTGGATGGTTTTTCTATTGTAGTAGAGACAGGGTTTCGGGTCTCACTCTTGCTCAGGCTGGTCTTGGATTCCTGAGCTCAAGAGATCCACCTGCCTCAGCCCCCCAGAGTGCTAGGATTACAGGCAGGAGTCACCATGCTCAGCTCTGCTTCACCTTGTTTTTTTTTTTTTTTTTTTTTTTTAACGCAGAGTCTCACTTTGTCATCCTCGGTACAGTGCTGCGGCATCACAGCTCATAGTAACCTCCAACTCTTGGGTTTAAACGATTCTCTTGCCTCAGCCTCCCAAGTAGCTGGGACTACAGGTGTCCACCACACAAACTGCTATTTTTTGTTACAGTTTGGCCAGGGCCTGGTTCAAACCTGCCACCCTCGGTATATGGGGCCGGCGCCCTACTCACTGAGCCACAGACGCTGCCCTCTGCTTCACCTTTTGATGTGAGAGGACCAATAACTCCGCCCCAGACTGCTAATGCTGTCACCATTTTCTGAGTGTGGATGCCGTGAACTGCACTTGCACGGGTTTCTCCTTTCATAAATATCCATAATCTTCTCATAGCTTATTAAGTATGTCTATCTGGCCACCTTGCTCAGCATCTCAGGGTAAATTCCTCTCCCTGTCCAGTTACTTTCCCTTAAAGTACGTTTCCAGCTTCTGGCCAGAGGCTATTGCCTCCCAGGCTGTTAGAACAGACACCTTATAGCTGCAAAGCATTATGAGAAACAAATTTATAAACCTCACCTTTCTTCAGTTGACAAATGGATATAAAGTTTCACTTATGCAAGATGAACCAGTTCCAGAGATTTGCTACACGATACTGTGCCTGTAGTTAGCAACACTGCATTGTACACTTAAGGATTTTTAAAGAGGGTAGATGTTATGTTAACTGGAAAAAAAATAAGAAGAAACACAGTTACCTAAAAAGCCCATTAAAGTACTCCATGCCAACTTGAATTAATTTTTTCCAACTAAAGGACATATCGTAACAAACCATTTTTACTTACAACACTTTTGACACTGATTGTGTGGATTTTTCTACACTAACAACCAGCTCTCCAACTTTCTGGCTACCACCTGGGTGTTTTACAATTCAATTCAATTCTTACACTAGCTAGTCAGACCTGGGTAGTGTCAGATTCCACAAGTTCAAGGGCTCAATCTCATGAGACGACCTTACTTCAGATGCCAGTCACAGGTACTAGATTCCTAGGTTACTCACACTTCTGTCCAACTTGGTTACAAATTTGGGGTTCCCATAACTTCTCCTCAGGTTTGATGATTTGCTAGAATCATTCACAGAACTCAAGCGTGCACCTTACTTACCATCACCAGCTTATTATAAAGGAGACACCTCCGGAACAGCCAATGGAATAGATGCGTAGGGCAAGGCATGGGGGCAGGTGTACACAGAGCTTCCACACCCTCCCCGGGCACACCACCTGTACCTAGATGTGTTCACCATCTGTAAGCTCTTCAAAACCCTTCATTTATGGGTTCTCATCAAAGTTTCCTCGTACGGGAATGACTGATTAAATCACTGGCCACCGGTGATTGGCTTAATCTCTAGCTCCTCTCCCCTTCCAGCCCCTAATCATGCGTTGGTCTTTCTGGTGATCAGCCCCCATCCTGAAGCTGTTCAGAGCCCCCTCGGTATACAAAAGACACTCTTATCACTCTGGAGATTCCAGGGGTTTTAGGAACTATGTGCCAGGAAGTGGGGACAAAGACCAAATATATATTTCTTATTGTATTAGACACAAGTTGAACGTAGAAACAGATAGGAGAATCTGCATTCCATATTTCAAACCACAAAGCAAAGAAGTAAAAATACAAAATAATAATCTTTTTCTTAGGGTGGAGATTTACTAGGAGCTCATAGCATGGATGTAGAAAAATTTCTCGTGCAGAGATTAGGGTATATAAAAGCCTTAAAAACAGTAAAAAAGTTTATTTTATCTTCTTAGAAGGAAAAAGAGAGAGAGAGAGGGAGGAGATGGTGTGGCCTCCAAAGAAAGAAGCCATTTTGTGCCTGCGTGTGAACAAACAGAAAGAAAGAAAAATAGTGACGCTGTAAGATGATAATAGAAGGGGTTATAAGAACCTGCTGCCCCCACTTCTTTTTTCTTCTTAGCAGCAAGCTGATAACAGAAGTGGCCGCCTTTCCCTTGGAGAAAGGCTTATCACTGGGGATGTGATTTTTCCCTTGAAATATGGTTTGGGGCAGGAACTGAGGCCTCAAGCTCACACCTCTATCTACCTCATCAAAACTCTTCAGGGCCATAAAAGCAAAATCCTCGGAAGCAGTTTGCTCTGTAGGTCCGGTGGGTGTAAAGGAGAAGAATTTACATTTCCTTTCCGTTTGTTTATCTCTTTTTGTTGTGATAACAGAACCCCCATGGGGGTGCCTATAAGAGTGGGAGCTCAGAGGACTGATTTGAGCCTTTACTGAGAGATTGTGGGGTTAGATATTTCACTTTTTACTAATTCTGGGGGGTGGGGAATTGTAGTTATTTTCCTTGAACATGTGTTATTTACGTTGGCATATGTGGAGTTATTGAATTAATAAGTATCTTTAAATGTCTCAGTTACAATTTTTTTCTTTTTTCTTTTCTTTTCTTTTTCTTTTTTTTTTTTTTTTTTGAGACAAGAGCCTCAAGTTGTCCCCCTGGGTAGAGTGCCATGGCATCTCAGCTCACAGCAGTCTCCAACTCCTGGGCTCAAGCGAGTCTCCTGCCTCCGCCTCCCAAGTAGCTGGGACCACAGGCGCCCGCCACAACGCCCGGCCATTTTTTGGTTGCAGTGATCATTGTTGTTTGGCGGGCCCGGGCTGGGGATTCGAACCCGCCACGTTAGGTGTACATGGCTGGCGCCTTAGCCGATTGAGCCACAGGCACCGAGCAAAGACTTTTTGTTTTATTAACCTCCACGTTAGTCTTTTTTCTTCAATTGGATAGTTTATAAAAATCCATCAGTCTACAGAAGAAGTGATAGTTATGGGAAATAGCTTTTATTTTGAATGGTAACATTGCCTGCTCTCTTCCTCTTAACAAAAGGGGTAAAAATGTTACAAATTATATTCTTTAGGAAGGAAGGAATTTTATAATGCTTTAGAGTTTGTTTTCACTGCCTGCCTGATGTTTGGAGTAATGTTTCCTCACTATTCTATAACTCCACTGTATGAGCCCATTAAATCACTATGGAGGACATCACAATACCAAGAGTAAATACCCTGAGTATTTACGATATGGTTTGAGTACGTGGAGGAAAAATTACACCACCGGCCCACTGTCAGTAACGACTTTTATATGGATTCTCTTCTAGGAATACCATAATACAGAGTTTGTTATTGTATGTATTAAAATTCTGTCAAACTGCCAATATGTTAAACACATATCAGGAAAGGAGAGAATACTAAATTAGGCTAGGAAGTCAGGGTTATTTTAGATTTATACAGCATACATTTAAATGTTGAGGGTGATTGATTCTATTTAGCGTGATAAGGACGGCTGTGTTTCATTAATGTCCCAAGGATTTGCATATACACACACACTGGATTCCAAAACACTCTGATAAAATCACTACTGTGCTTTTTAATCACTAACACCCATGCAGAATTGAAGCCAGATTTTAATGACACTTAAAGACACCGGAGTGTATTATTATAAGTTTAAACTTCAAGATTGTTTCAGAGTTACAGTCTTTTTGCCTGTTGGAAAGAGAAACTGGAGTTCTAAAAACAGATCTGTTCCCATAAGCAGATGTGAAAAGCCATTTTGGTAAAATTATTTTCACATTTCAGAGTTAAGCAAACTCTAAACGTGAAGAATGAAGTGTGGATTACATTAAAATGGATGTTAAACAGGAGGGGGCAACTGTCACCACCTAGGAAGCTGAAACTCCGTTCCAAAATCAACAGAATGAAACAATCACACACTTAAGGGTGAACAGTGCGCTGGCGCCTCAGGAGCCATTGGCTTTTATATTGCGCCCTCTGGTGGGAAAAGTTACAAATAACAATTTTAACAGTTTTGAACTGACTCCATAAGGCTGCTGTTTCTTATCTCTGGGCCTTGTGTATAATCAGACTTCAGCCTAAGGGAATATATGCAACAACTTTTTGAGGCAGAGTTGACTTTGGTACCAACTGATACAACCTCCTAATATTACCTGCAGATAATAAATTGTTTAGTGAGGCTTGAAAGAAGTGACCTATTTATTATTTAGTTTTCTTGTGTCCCAGAACAGGTATTAATTATTGAGTACCTACTAAGTGCCAGACGCTATATGAGCAAAATTTTAACTTAATTTCATTAACCCTGATTTTAGTCTAATGCTTTACCTTTTTATTTCCCCTATTACCTTAAAGCCTTCCCAGGGCTAAAACTATCTCCAGTCTGCAGATACTCGTGTATTCACATTTTAGGTATATTTTTCTTATCTGTTTTCAGAGAAGGGGGCCCAGTGCAGTGGGGATCCCAGGAGGTGCAGTGCTCTCTGAGACAACAGAGACCTGAGGCCTGGGGTCCCTCATAAAAGTTGGCAGTGGAAATGGGAAACCCAACTCCAGGCCACCTATTCCTTGGCCAGATGGAGACAGTAGTCTATGGCGGAGAGCCACAAAAGGGCCAGTGAAGCCAGGGCAGGTGATGAGAAAATGAACCAAGAAGTCAATTGAGCAGTTAAGGAGAAGTTGACAGGGCCCCAGGGGGTGGAAACACACTGAGGCATTTCTGCCCAGTCCTAGGGTGAGCTTGTACAGATATTGCCAGGTGGATTTGGAAGGCTCAGATTGGGCCAATATATGTAGATAATAAACCTTTTCAGGATTACAATAATTAACATAGTTCAACTCTTGGTTCTTAAAGATGGCCTTACTTTTTTCTTTCTTCTAATACAGTGCGTGATAATTAACAATAAAAGAGCTCATATTTATAGTTTGCCTATGTTGTGTTATGTTCTAAGCACTCTAGTCAGTTCTCACGCACGCCCTGAGAAGTAGGCAGTGATATTGTCCCCCATTTATCAGGAGGAGACTTAGGCCCAGAGAGAATAAGTACCATGCCAAAGCTCACAAGGACAGTCAAAAGCTAGGATGTGAAGAGCTAGGATTTGAATCCAGGCTGTCAGGCTTTAATCCATGCTCCTAGCCAGTGGCTACATGAAGTTAGGTAGCATGATACTAAATCGAATACCTGTAAATCTTGGGTTCAACTTTAAAAATAAAGCACATTGCTAGTACCGGTAAAGGCTCCTCCTGTGTCACTTTTCCAGATGTTCCTTTTTGTTGAGTCAATAAGTCTAGAAAGGCTAAGAGAATGGCCCATAGTTGGCGATTTTATCTTGCTGAGTTACACAGATGTTGCATAGCAGCTTACGCACATCAGCAGAAGTATACCAGTTGATTAATTATGGAGGCCAACAAAACAGAATTTTTGCCTTATTCGTATTTGTCTTTTTGGTTTTTAACGTAGGGATTACCCCTTTATTTGAAGTTAAACAAACAAACCTCAGTCTTTTCTTGCATTTGCATTTGAAAAATTTTTCGACACTGATAGTTAGTTATTAATTAATGCACTAACTAATTCATCAAACATTTGCAAAATGCCTTCTGACTGAGCAGGAATCAGCATACTAGAAACCAGGGTACAGTCGGCTTCAGTCTGAGGCTGACTCATATTAACTCCTAAAACCGAATGGTTAATGTTTCAGAAAATTTTGTGAACTACATGTCAAACATAACCGTTATTAAAATTAGATTATATAAACATACAAACACAAAAATTATATAAAAACAAAGTTAATAAATGCCCAAAACTCATTCCCTCATAATTGTATTATTATTCACACTCTTAAAGTTATTTACATATATATGTTGTGTCTGGATGGCAGAAATACAATGTAAGACTGTGCTACTAAGTAGCTCTTCTAAACCCTGAGCTCAGAGACCTCATTGGTAGCTTGAAATTGTTTGTAAACATTTACTCCATAAAAATCCACAAATTAGGGCTTTTCCTTCCAAAGAACCAATTGTTAAGCTTTTAGCAGCATACCACTGGTGACAATGAATAATAATCTACAATCACTAGCAAAAGAGAATTCTTGGTCTAAGTGAACCAGTGATTTGAACAGTGAACACATTTAAAATTTAAAAAGATTACATTCCCACCAGCAGTGTAGGAGTGTTCCCTTTTCTTTAGTTATTTTTACCAAATTATGTATGATGTTGCCATATTCATGTTTATTGTGATTTAGATTTGCTAAGTTCTTGAACCTTTGGGCTGATGAGTTTTGTCAATGTTGAAAATTTTTAATTATTACCTCTTTGAATATTTCTACTGTCCTGTTGTCTGCTCTGTGAAAGGATCGTCTTTTACATGTTACATAATATTTAAGTATTTTTCATATGCCCTTTTGCTCCTATCTGTCCTGTCCATTTTTATTTTCCTTTTTGTGTAATTTTACATATTTTCTATTGACCTGATTTGAATTATTAATTTTAACACTCTACTTTATCCATGTTACAACCTTCTATTTAATTTCTAGTTTTAGAAATTCTGGTTTTCTTAGTTCTTCAAATGATTTTTATGGATATCCTTCACATATTTATTCCTTTCCCCTGATTTTAATATGTTATTCAGTTATTTTTAATACTTTTCCTGTTAATTCTATCACCTAGATCAGTGAGTTGACACTTATTTTCCTCCTTTCTTCTTAATTATTGGTTATGTCATCTTGCCTATTCACAGGTCTACTAATTTTTTATTATATGCCAAATATAAGGAATAAAAGAACCATCTGCATCTGGATCATTTTTTCTTCAATGTTCTTGCCACATTTAAGTGAATATCGTGAAGGGATGATCATATTAACCCAATTGGAAATTAACCAGATTGCAGTATTTGATATATTTACTCCATTTTCAATTCCACTGCATAAAGGGCATTAGTCTCCTAAATTTTTCACTGGAACTCTGTAAACTGACCCCAAAAGAGTAAGTGTTTTCCACTTCTGCCCTCCCCATAAGATTCATCCTGCTAACAAAAGTCCAGAGCCGCTGACGGGTGATACTCTTGGTGCAGGATCCCTTATTGGCAGATATTCTTTGTAAGCACCAAGAAATTCTGGATATCTTACTCTGCAATTTAGAGGCTTTTGGCTTCACTCCTCTGTGGCTCCAGCAAACGTCCCATGGGGGAAACAAGCTTCTGAATCTCTTCAAGTTTCCAATTTGCCACACCAGCCCCAGTTGGCTGCTAAAAGCTTTGGCGGTTCCTCTTGCCCCAGGAGAGTCCTGCTGCTTCAGCCAAACCAGTCCTCAGGTTGCCCTCAAAACTGACAGATGGCTCAGGTTGAAAAATGGCTAAATATTGTCAGCTCACATCTCCCCTCTCTGAAACCAGGGGCTTATCTCATCCCTGCTTCTTCCAAATCTCCCTTATGCATTCAGAAATATGAATTTTGTGATAGATCTGTCTTGCTTCTAGCTGTTCTAGTAGAAACATGATCCTGCCAGCATCTGCTTTATCCTACCCAGAACTGGAAGCCTATCGCATCCTACCTAGAAATGGAAAAATCCAAGTGAGAAATTGTAGGGTGAAAATGGCAAGCAACCTAGTATAAACTGGCTTAAGAGAAAGGAAATTTATTGTTTTACCTAATTGAAAATAACATGTGTAAGGGTAGCTTCGGCTGTAGAAAATGTGGGAATTAAAAGAAGAAAACCCTGGTGGCGCCCGTGGCTCAGTGGGTAGGGCGCCACCCACATACACCACGCCTGTGGGTTCAAATCCAGCCTGGGACAGCTAAACAACAATGACAACTACACAAAAAAGAGCCGGGTGTTGTGGTGGGGTGCCTATAGTTCGAGTTACTTGGAAGGCTGAGGCATGAGAATCGCGTAAGCCCAAGAGTTGGAGATTGCTGTGAGCTGTGATGCCATAGTACTCTACTGATGGTGACATAGTGAGACTGTGAAAGAAAGAAAGAGAGAAAGAAAGAGAGAAAGAAAGAAAGAAAGAAAGAAAGAAAGAAAGAAAGAAAGAAGAAGGGGGCTCGGTGCCTGTGGCTCAATCGGCTAGGGCACCAGCCATGTACACCCAAGGTGGCGGGTTCGAATCCCCAGCCCAGGCCCGCCAAACAACAATGATGGCTGCAACCAAAAAATGGCCAGGCGTTGTGGCGGGCGCCTGTGGTCCCAGCTACTTGGGAGGCGGAGGCAGGAGA
>CAUYQV010050452.1:0-15054 GCA_963574575.1 Galagoides demidoff
TATGAACGTTTTAACACAATAACTAAGAAAATGACATGAAGGCTATGTTAACCAGTTTGATGGAAGTGTTTCGGATTGTGTGTGAAAACACCACACTGTACCCCAGAAGTGCATTAATGTACACAGTTACCATTCAATAAAAAAAAGTAAAATTATGGCAAATGATGACATTCCTATATAAACTCAAGCTCAGGTAGGTTGTTGCCACTAGACTTGTCTTGCAGGAAATGTTCAAATGCCTATTCGGGTTAGACAGTAACTTGAAGTCATATTACAAAATGAAGATCTCAGTAAAGGCAAATATTCTGGGGATCATAAAAGCTAGTAATATTGTAACCATAGTTACCTTATTCACATAGTCACATTTTGTTTTCTATATAAGACAATAATGCATTAAAGTTATGCTTATGTTTTAGTATATACAAAGTATAAATGTGTGATTTATGATATCAAGAACTGAAAGGGTACACACAAGGGGAAATGAGAAAAGAATTTAACATTTCAGTACTTAGAAAAAAACAACTAAAAACAAAAGAAAAAGATAGTAATATCTTTTCCTGTAGCTCAAGGAGTAGGGTGCCGGCCCCATATACTGGAGGTGGCGGGTTCAAATCTGACCCTGGCAAAAAAAGAAAAAGAAAAAGATAGTAATAGAGAAATTAGGAACAAAACAGTCAAAAAGAACATGAAAAATGAATAGGAAAATGACAGAAGTAACTTCCTTCTTAATGGAAATACTTTAAAAGTGAGATGAATTAAATGTGTCCTGGAAATTTATATGTTTAAGCCCTAATTCCTGATGTGATGATCATTGAAGGTAGGTAATTTTGGGAAGTACATCCCAAAGTACCCCAAGGTAATGATAAAATGATTATAAAAGGTAATGATGAAATGTGTCCCAGAAATTTATATGTTGAAGCCCTAATTCCTAATGTGATGATCATTGAAGGTGGATAATTTTGGGAAGTATATCCCAAAGTACCCTAAGGTAATGATAAAATTACCTTTGGGAGGTAAGTTTAAATGAGTGTTTTTAATGTGGTATTTTTGTTATGGAATTTATGCCCACATAGAAGAAAGAGACCAGAGTTTTCTTATTTTCATTGTCTCTCTCTCTCTCTCTCTTGCTCCCTCTTTCCTTCTGGCTCCCAGGCAAGTGAGTTGACAAGTGGTAATTGAAGTAGGACTCTTGGTATTTTCTTTTAAATGCCACATTCATTTTGTTGGCAGTCTTAGAGTTTTGTCTTAGTGGCAAGTGAGTTGACATTCCTCCCAGGAGGCAGGAGGAAAGAGCGTGGGTATGGGGGAGAGACAGAGAGAGGGAGATGAAGAAGATGATCATTTATAAACATAAAAGAGGTTGGCCATTTATAAACACAAAAGAGGTTTCTCAACTTAAGCTGAACCAATTCGCACCACAATCTTGTAATTCTTAGCCTCTAGGACTATAGGAAATAATATGGGGACAGGGGAGAGGAAGAGGTGGAGGAAGAATGGGTGGAGGGAGGGTGATTGATGGGACCATGCCTATGGTTCATCTGACAAGGGTACATGTGAATCTTTCTAAATGTAGAATGTAAATGTCTTAACACAATAACTAAGAAAATGACATGAAGGCTAAAAAAAAAAAAGTATGTTTGAGGAAACTTCAGATGTTTATACATTCTGGATTACAGTCAGGCAGAACATCCTGAGATTGCCTGGTTTTGTTTCCACCATCCTATCTTTGTGAAGCAGGGTTTTCTGCAGTGACAGTAAACTAAAACAAAATTACAGAGTAGACTGGACATAAGCAACAACCCGTTGGGTGTCACTTTCCCATCACCCCTGGATGTGATCTTCTACTTGCAGGAAAATGAGCTCATGGCCCCCACTGATTGTACATTATGGTGAGTTATATAATTATTTCATTGTATATTACAATGTAATAATAACAGCAATACGGTGCACAATAAACGTGATGCACTAGAGTCATTCTGAAGCCATTCCCCTCACTGAATCCATGGAATGATTACCTTCCATCAAACAAGTCCCTGGTGCTAACAAGGTTGGTAACTACTGGAATAAGACTTATAACACATTTTAAAAAAATCATTGCTTTCAAAATCTGGAAGTTTATCTTATTTGTTCTCTCTTCTAAATATGTTTTGTCCAAGTAATTCAGAATTTTCTTGCATATAGAGCTAGTCCTTCTTGAGGACTTTCATAATAATGTCTGTAAGTCTGAGCCATACCAGAGTCCTTGTGAACTATTTGCGTATGGCTTCAAGGAGAAGGAAGAATAATTTTTATTTCTTGGCTATATTATGTAATATGTTTTTGCATAATAAAACTAAAATACACTTGATTGATAAAAATGTACATTACATTTGGAATTTCTCTAGATAACTAATTTTAAAATGGAAATATTTAAATTAAATAAAACTATAACATATAAATGTTGAAGATTAAAAAAAGCATATCTAAATGTCACATTTGGAAGAGTCAAAATTTTTTTGTTAGATGTGATTAGTTAAAACTGACAAATAACATTTGAGTTTCACAAAATCAGTGAAATGGTCATAGTTTATTTATTTATATTCAGCAGAAAATAATGTTGCTTAATCTACTTAACCTGAAATACCTTAAAAAAAAACACTTGGATAATAAGTCCAAAAAATTTATTTAGAAAGTAAGACTTTTTGTATCAACATACATGTTTGAAGGTATCAAATCCCAGATAAACAAAGATATAGAATGGTGGGAATCAAAAAAGCAGCCAGTGATTTTACAATATTACAAAGGCAAGTTGGATCATTTGATAATCTCCCCTCCCACTACCTCCATTTTATTCTTCAGAAACCAAGGTGATTTCTCTGTTTTAGCTGCCTTAACTCTGTAGTTCTTGGAATCCTTCCACCTTGGTTTTCTATTGTTCACTATTAACAAACAATTGGATGATTTTTCAGGTGCTACAAATTCAGCATGCAGGCTGTCCTTCTTAAAAATCACTGTTACTTGGAACAATGTGTTTACCAGCAGGGAATCAGTTCAGGCTCCATAGATCACAAATTAATGACAATTGATCCTGCTTTTTGTTTTATAAACTGTGCAATTTTTCATACACTGAACAAAAAATCTGAGTGCACTCAAAGTATTCATTTCTACTAATACAGCACTATATCCTCCACATTATATCATACATTTATTTCTTAGTTTATTTGACAAGAGAACAGGGCTTAAATGACAACTAAAGATGTTCTGTTTGTAGTTGCCATCATACTAAGTTGAATAAGATTCAAAATCTTGTGTAATTATAATATGTAATTTTAACCTCAGCATTATCAGTTTCTTTAAAAAAAACTCTCTAAATACATATATTACCTTAAGCTTTAGTGTTATAGAGGAAAAATCTGTAAAAAAAAATCTTACTTTCTCTGCATTTCCTTTCCTAAAATATTAATAAAACGACTTGGTTTTATTTTTTTCTCTTGTTTGGTAGCGCCATTACTGTTAGATCAAATAAATGTTCACTGCACTTATATTATCCATAAATTTATTATTTCAAGTGCGAATAAAATAAATTTTATGTAAGTTGTTTGTTCACATTTCATGACTTTGATTTCTCTTCAACGAGATGGAGCTGTCTTTGGAGCTAGTGATTTTCAGAGCTGGAGTAAGTTAAACTGCCAATGACCAGAAAGTTTATGGACCTCCTGTCCATTATCCTGACAGATCTGCTCTAGCATAGCCAGATTCTCTCTTTAAGGCAGCCAGAAATTTACGATACTGTGATGAGGTAGGATATGAAGGTGTTCCCGCATGCCTTTTCTTTATATCCCTAATCATACATAACTTCATCATTATTTCTTTGCTCAGTCATCCCAAATATTGGCACAAGAAAGGGTCTGGCAGTGAGAAGAGTGGAATGGCCCAGGAAGGCTGATTGAGCAAAGGGAATTCATTATTTTAAAAGAAAATTAAAACTTTCTGCAAGTAAGTGGCAGCCTAGCATTTTGCTGGCCTTATAGGTGTTCACTTAGTGAAAACGAAAACTAAACACAAAACAAAACCTGCCTTCAATGCTAAGGGTGCTCTGGGCTTCCTGGATTAGCTGCATGAATTTGGGTCTTCTCTTTTGAATCAACCATCTGACGGTATGTAAACTTCAAACTATGGAATTATGTTAGTATTTTAAAATAAATTATTTGCTTCTATAAAGAAAATCTATTTTTGTTTTATACTGACCACACTACCTTGGAAAAACTGAGTAAAAATATTTGCTTCCACGCAAGGAGTCAAAGCAAGGTATTTTGTTCTTAACTTTGCCATTGCTATATCTCCTGGCAAATGTTTTGTTTTGAATCAGTTAGAAATATATTTCATTTGCACCATTTGCTGTTGTACATGGCACACCCAGCACATGGCTCACTGAAGCAACAGACCATGTCAGGAACACTTCATACTGAGATACAGAAGTTGTGTCTTAAAAATGGGTGGTTTAAACAAGAGTGCGATTTTCTTTAACCATAATGCTATAATCTGCTATAATCTATAATTCAATTACGTTAATGTTTTCTATCTTACTTGACCTTTCTTAGCTATTTTGAGCAAATAAGAAAATAATATGAAAGCATACACATAATGGAAATGAGTCCATAAAAGTACAAAGTGAGGGACACGTAGCTAATTTAAAAATAATTTTGGATGACGTGAATCAAATATTACCTTCAGAAAAAATAGTGTGTGTATTAAAATCCTGATACTATAGCTTAATCATTATAAAATACTAATTTTTCCCAAATCAATGTCACCTAAGATGGTCTTAACTTTTCCTCATCTTAACTATGTTTCAGACAGGATTCTTAACTCTCGCCTCTGACTACTGTGTTCTTGGAGTATGTACTTCAAAAAACTTGTATTCGGGTTCAGCGCCTGTGGCACAGTGGTATGGTGCCAACCACACACACCGAGAGTGGCAGGTTCGAACTTAACCTGGGCCAGATAAACAATGACAATTGCAAGAGAAATTAGCCGAGTGTTGTTGTGGGTGCCTGTAGTCTCAGATACTTGGGAGACATGGCAGGAGAATTGCTTACACCTAAGAGTTCGAGGTTGCTGTGGTGCCTGTAGTCCCAGCTACTTGGGAGGCTGAGGCAAGAAAATTGCTTAAGCCCAAGAGTTTGGGGTTGTTGTGAGCTGTGATGATACAGCACTCTACCAAGGACAACATAATGAGACTGTGTCTCAAAAAAAAACCACAAAAAACAAAAAAACAACACCTTGTAATTGTAAATTCTTTCCCTGCCCCTTTGAAATAATGGATCTTTTAAAAAGTTTTTGACAGCTTTACAACACAGAAACATCGTTCTAAGCACTTGAGAGCAATCTCTTTGAAATGCAATCGTCAAGGGAGCTGGAGTGTTCTATGTACCCTTTTCTATGGGAGGGTAGAAACCTAATTTTGCTGGTGTCTTGCTCCAAGTTGGAATACTATCCCATGTCATGAATACAGGAGAATGTTTATTGTTTTCTTTCAGTCCATTGGTAAACACAGATGGCCTATGATATTTTCATTCCAATTCTTGAAAAACTCTGTAGTCTTTTCTTTCAATGGAATTGAGCTCAGAAAGAGTTCTGACCTCTATTCCCTATTGCAGTAGCTTTGAATTATTAAAATTCACACTCATTACCCACTGTAATGAATATAAAAAGTCAGGCTGATGATTTTTGGATCTGGCAATTTTAGAATGTAATGAATACATATCCATTACACTAGTTAGAAATTTGGGGTTTTTTAAATATTAATATTAATTTTTTAGTTATTTATATTACATTATAAAAATTATTATTCTTTAAAAAAGATTATGCTCACTTCTTTTTTTCATTCCAATGCTACAAATATCAGTTTTTGGCTCATAGCAACTATGAATTATGAATAAACTCATTAATAATGGCCTTTGTCATATAGAATTTTTGTAATCAATATCTCCTTTAGCCTTTAGGTAAAGATTATGCTTAATTTCCTCTTGAATGTTAAATCTGAAAAGGTACAACCATCCAATCACAGCTGCTATTTTACAGATGAAGGAATTGAATCCTGTAAAGTTCAGAGGACACTTAACAAGGTTGCATAGTTGTTACTCATATTGGAGCTGGGCCTGGAGCTAAGACATTTTTCAATTCCTATCCCAATAATAATAACTCCGAGAAGTCTATGCTGTTAATTGATTACTGTGTGGATGTGGCCAGTCCTTAACCTTAGTTCATAAAATCACCAGGATATTTATTCAAATATTTAAATATTTCTGAATATTTAATTTACTGTCTTTAAGTTTATATTAGTTACTTCTACAACTATTGCTAAGAGGATGGTTCTTAACAAAAAGGTTTTTAATTAGGCAACGATTTGTTTGCAAAACTGTTGATTACTCAAATCACACTTTCAGGTCATCTATTTTTTATGTTCACCTTATGATGGAAATTTATATCTTCCTTAAAGTTTCTTCAGTCCTATTTCCTTAAGGGCCAGCTGAGTGGTAAGAGTTGATGTATGAAAATAATTCATATCTCATGCTAAGTTATGTTACTTAAAATAGATTGCCAAGTTTCCTCTTGAACGCACCCTTGTGGACCTTCGAATCTCATCACATCCACTGCTATCTGCTCTAAAAAAATAGAGAACTAGTACAAAGTGAGATATTCATCCTACCGCAAGAGCGAGGAACTGTTAAGGATGAATGGAAATGAAAATTTTCTTTTAAATTAAATATAATCAGTGTAGTGTCATTTAATGTTCTGAAACCAACTCATGTGCAATGTAACGTCAAGCATGGTGTTCTACCAGATGATATATTGGTTTAAAATTATGAATGCTGGATATTAATAGCCATTTATCATATTTTCTATAAAGGTCACATTTGTTAAAATTTGTTCTCCAAGTGACACGGGTGCTGATTATTTGTTGGAGGGGAAGGAAAAAACATTGCGAACCCTAGTCTTTGTGAGAGGGCATTGAAATTTGTCATATTCCTTATTTTAAAATTCCTAGTATGCCTAAAATTATTTAAAATTATTCTTTTTGTAGCTTTAAAATATGTCATTAAATTTCTAGTATAATTTTGTGAGTAAAGTAACTGTTTTATAATAAGTTTCAACATTTTAATAGAAGCAAGTGTCATTTAAAATAAAATGAAACAGTAGTTGAGACCATGGCTATGATTTCAGACTGACTGTCTTTCCCTGTATTTGTCCCAGCATGTCTTTTTCACACCTGATATTATTTGTCTACTTCCTTGATAATGAAACCAAGTGCAAGAACAAACAAACAGGTTTATTTATACTGATCAAATAATTCAGGCAAGCTGTTTTCAGCAGAAAGCGTTCGTAACTAACTTCTTAGGTCACTACATTTATGATAAAATGAAGAATTTATATAGAAAAGATGTGTTTAAAGAGGTGAAGAAATAATAAAGTTGCAGAGATTTTAAAAGGAGTCAAAAAGTACCCATCAGACTCTTAATAGCACTGATGATACTTTCCTAATTACCCCACTACTCACTGCCTCATCCTCCCCAGTAAGTTCACCTTACACTTTGCCTGTGAATTATTTCACATTTAATCTCTATTTAAAAATTTCCCCTTGACACAAACTCTCTGCAAACTGAATATATTGGGTCTGACTAGAAATACTCAAACAGCCACCTATCCCTAACTTTTAAAATTAGCTATCTTTTATATTGCTACATTTACTAATGTAGAAAAATTATTTTACCTGAGGGTAGACTTACTAATAAAAAAGAATCAACCAACCTCCCCCAAAGAAATATTACAACTTTCTTCTTCTTCTTCTTCTTTTTTTAGTGAAAATATTTTGTATTTCACCTCTTATCTCTGAAATAACCTTAAACTCTTTGCACCCAAGGTCAACTCTAGGTTTTCCATAAAGAGGTGAATTGATCCCTGCTTTTTAACACATTTTACATTTGTAGATCGGTAGATTTCCCATAGTTCTGAAACTGCTTAAAGTTGATTTGAAATGTTCTTATGTTTTTTTGAATCAGATAATTAATTTTTGATGAACACAGGGAAATAACAAATCCTCCTGAGAATTCAGTAATTTTTATTTTCCGATTTACCATCCTACTTGAATTCTCCTCCATTTTACACTATTTCTTTTTATGACATTAGCTTTTATTTCTTAAAATAATTGGACCCAAAGTTTTCTGACTTCCTGAATGTCCAAAGATAATCAAGAAAAAGGAACAAAAGCATCTTAATCCTTAAATTTGTGAAGCGAAATGGAACACAAAGAAAGGTGTTTTAAAAACTAATTAGCTGTTTCAAAAGCATATGCTTTAATTTATTTGTATACTTTTTGTTATATATAGAAAGTAGGAAGAAATAAATAAATTTATATTTATATATATATATATATATATATGTACACCCATTCTCACTCATACATATATTTTTTTTCAATATGCCTAAATTCTGGTTGTGCTGAAAAGAACTACCCAGGCCCTTACTATGAATAAAGGGTTCTTGTCAGAGCCGGGATGCTAGGTAACCGACCTGGGCCATGAAACTGCCAGGACAAGGACACTATTCAAGCTTGCTCTGCATATGGCTCCCATAGGTGCGGGAAGCCTGTTGTCTCAGTTAGGTCAGAGGTGCCGGAGCGCCTCAAAGGTGCAGCAGTCAGTCTTAGTAGGAGCCTCGACTAGCTGCTTCTGTGGCTATTCATACAAGTGATCCCATGACTATTTGCACCACAGGTGTGGAGACTACCAAGCAATGATGTATATTTTCTCGTGCTCTTTAAGGAGAGACCGATCCCTTCCCCATTCCCTAATTACCAAGGTATTTCTTTTCCCGTGTCTCCTACAGGTTCTAATAACTTTTTTACTTGGAAGTTGTCCATTTCCTAAAACTCACATAACTCTGTATCATACTCTTTCCCATCAAAAGTTCTAGTAATCACTGTGTATATTCAAGAGTATCAGGACATTCAGTTGGTTTGCTATCAAAAAATTGGGATCAAATCTCTGATTTGTATCTTACAAGTGTGAAATGAAATAATTCAAATGTAAAACATTTGGAGATTTTGATTATTTTGAACCTTTAAAGAAATGTGGCTTTGTGGCCTGGGTCATATGGCATGAAGCCACAACTTTGTCTTTTTTTTTTTTCTTCTGTAAATAATTAGAGCGAGCGGCATTAGAGATGAAACTCCTTGAGATCATTAATCTTCCTCATGGAGTAATACAGTAATTTCTCTTAGTATGCAGTAATACTTAGCTCTTATTGACCTATCAGGTTCATTTTCCACTGCTGAAGAGGAAGCCGATATACTCAGACAGCACACATTACAGGAGAGAAATGGTTAATATCTCAGGGCACCAAACAAGGAGCTGGGGGATATTCCTCAGTCCTTCTCATGAATTTTTGGACCAGAGTTTTTAAAGATAATTTTTTTTTAGGCAAAGGACTAGGGAATTGGGTCTGCTGATTGACTGAGGATAAACTCATAGGGCTGGAAAGTTAAAATTCTCTTCTAGAACTGAATTAGTGCCCAGATAGAAGATCATGAGCCAGTTGAGTTAGTTGCTTGGTATGGGCCATTAGTCTGTTTAGTCCACTGTAATGCAGCGTCTGGAAGACCAGCCTTTGATTTCACGGGGGTAATACTATCTATGAGAGCAATGAAGAAAGCAAAGAACCTTTACGATCATTAGTTATGTGATTCCTGATTAGTGAGCAATTATAGGAAAGCAAACTAGCAAACAAGGGCTGGTATGTGTATATTTAACTATGTATATAACTTTGCAGAGTTCAGGTCCCTACCACAGATTCAGGTCCCTACCACATGATGACCTTTTATTAATTTTATAAGGGAAAGTTTCATAATAAATCAAATTGCTGTAATGTATACACTGGTCTTGTATGGAAAATGTAATCTTGCTAAAACGTCTCTGCCTACATAATTGAAGCCTTAACTTCCCCCATTTGAGACATTGACCCCCATCCTCTGGGAGATGGGTTTATTGAGTGACCATCTTGAAGCTTTGCACTTGAATAAACCCTACACTTCTTCTATATACTGAATTTCATTATTTAAGATTTACATAACTATATTACCTTGGGTAGTTGTGTGGCTTTTTTTAAGCCTTATCTTCTTTACTTGTAAATGAGGCCTTCCTTCGTTTCTTTTTTTTTTTTCCTTCTACAAATATTTAGAAAAGACTATGTGATAGAAAAATCAGTTTCCTTAAAATACTTTACAACGGTATCCATTATTTTATTTCTTTGAGTTCACTTTGCCTGCAATTTTCCTTTGGAATTTATTCTACCATATATTTTATTATAACTATTTGTATGCTTACTTAGTTTTATGCTTGTACAGCATCTAGTAGAGTATTTGTGTTCAAGTATACAAATACATTTTCTTCGATTTAGCTGGTCTTTTGCCATAGCTTTCATAGGCTTAAAAGTAAAAGCTCAAATTGAAAAATAAAAATAATGCATATTATTATATACAGCATTTTCCAATCGCAATTAAGTACTATATATTCACTTATTAATGCTTTCTAGAGTCACTCCTTTTCCTCTTTTAAATTATAATCAATATACATCGGTGTTTTCATTCTCTTTCCTAAATATGTTCTTTCATACTCACACACATCATGTACATATTTATACATGAGCATAAGTGGTAAATATAGTTACAGAAAATCCCATCATTGATCAGATGGGGTAAGATAGAAGCCCCATCTTTTATAGGCTGAGATTCAGTCTGCTCTTCTTTCAGGCCACATGTCAAAAGAATAATAGCTTTAATAATTTCCAAAGATGTAGAAGTAGATACATGGAAAGAGATGATTAATCTCATTGTCATTCCATCTTGGTTTCACATTTTTTATTATTCATGTATATTTAAGTTACAGAATAGGTGAGACTTAAATCATGTCCCGTCAAGAGTGCACACACTGGAAGAGTTGTGAAATATTTTTTAGTTCCCATTTAGTTTAAGATACAGGTATAGATCTTAGTGGATAGGTTTGTGATCACAGTAGTCAATACAATCTTGATATCCAACTAGGAAAGTGCAGGTTGAATTTGTGTTTGTGTGTTAGTACAGCAAATTGACCAAATACAGGGAATAGTTTGTCTTCCACAGGCTTTGTTTTTGCTCTAGAAATGCATGGGGAACACATTTATTTCTGTGAAGAAGTTGTACAGCATAAACAGGATTTCTCCTGGAACCTTTGGTATTAATTTCTTATATTTGCTATAATAAATTACCACAAACATTGTTGCTTAAAACAACACAACTGCATTATTTTAGTTTTATGGATACAAGAAGTCCAAAATGGGTGTCAATGGGCTAAAACAAGCTATCAGCAGGGCTACCTTCATTCTTGAACAGGAATGGCCAGGTTTTCTTCATATCCCACATTCTGGCATTTTTCTGCCTCTGTTTTTAACATTTAAAAAAACTGTTGTGAGTACATCATTTCCACTTGAAAAATTTGGGATAATCTTATTAATTTTAAGGTCAGCTGATGAGCAACCTTAATTCTGTCTGAAACCTTATTGATTAATTCTTCTTCCTCATCTAACCCAGCATATGCACAGGCTTTGCACATTGATACTTTTGGAGGACAGGGGCATTCCTTGTATCATAGGTTCTCAGCTAGCCCTAACACTAGGTGGACACTTTCTGTTTTTATAGGAATTGAAGAAGATACATGGATAAGAGCCTCATTTTTCTTTAGGGAATTAACCCTTTCCAACCAAACAGTGTTGGGGGCATAAGTAAGAAGTATTGTTAGTGTTGACAAAATGAGTCATTTCTCCTCCTCAAAAGATGAATTCATGAGATTACCCTCATTCAATACAGGTAAGTAATGACTGTCTTCAAACAAAATGGTCTAGATTTATTACACAGATGGGACAATGGTATTGGATGTGGTGGGTTCAAGGAAACTATTGTTCACTTTGCAAAATATTCCTGTTCATTTCTCATGATTCCAGTCTGCTGTGGGGTTGACTGGAATCCCTAGGAACTTGGGTTCTGAAGGAAAGTGTTAAAACTTAAATCCAGAATGCCATCTCATTAGATTTTTACCCCTCTAATTTTTCTCTTACATTACCTTTAAAAACTATGTTTATGCCATACACAACACTTCTGACATTTCTCTCTGTATCTCTACTTTTATTTGGGGGAGGATTACTTAACAAAAAAGAAACAAATGTATATGTGTGAAGTCTCAGAAAAGAACACCACAACCAAAAAAGTCAAAGTCATGGGAAGTCATGGGAATGCTACTACAATCTGTAAAACCCAAAAGTTATCTTAGTTTTAAAATGATCTATTAAAAGATGCTATAAATATCTTTAATTTAATGGTTTCCTACATGAAAGAATTGAAATCTTGATAAGTTAAATGTTACATTCAAGTTCACATGGCAAAGTAGGAACTCAGTGTTCCTAATTACATTCTGCATTTACCTTGACAAAATATGAAAGTAATTCATAAAATAAAAAGGGGCATGGCAAGAGGGGTGGCAAAAGTCTTTATGGTTCAGTGCTATTTCATGACAGTCAATGAAATTCCAGCAGCATTGTTCCAAATCTGACAAACATCATATTCTAGCTGTACTTCATAAATATTACCATCTGAAATGATTCATTTAATGGTAGTTTTACAGGCTATTAATGGTTGCAGTTGAAAAAGCCTACCTCACATAGTCTGATGTGTCATAATTCATGTCACAGTTACCATTTTTTTTCCTGGGTTGATGGCCTCTTATTGACTTTAAATATAGCCTACCTGCCTTTTCTAACCTTTCATTTAATATATCACACTGCATGATATGATTATACAATACTGAAATCCTGCAGTCCTAATTGCTGCTTCTATAATTATGTAACTTGCAATATAACTTTGCTCTATACAGAAAAGCTGCAGTAATAGAAGCAGCTAAGCCTTTGGAAGTCATGGACTGCATGTTCCTTTCTAGCATATTTTACTTGAAATAAAAAGTTGGAATTATGAAACAGGAGTTGGGGCTGCAAAATCAAAACCAAAAGGTGGAAGTTTATTGAACATATAAAACTTTCGTGATAAAAGTATTCATTTATATCTTAATGGGAAAGATAATGGATTAAAATAATGACATTCTGGCCCAACAGGAACTTAACCCAACACCAAAGTGAATCATTAAGTATATATTTTTTATTTGGGATAGAGGTGATGAGTTTACACAATATAAACATGACAACAATCATTTCTAGCCCTTACGTCTAGAAATATCAAAGTACAGCTTTATCAGTTTGCATTGTCAAAATCATGTACAGTAGTAACAAATACATATTTGTGTGCTGAAGATTGGTGCCATTCCACTCCTTTAAAAATTACTCCTTTCCTATTTTATTAATGCTTGCCCACATGCATATATTTTCAATTAATAGTGATATTAAAAAATAATCCACATTACATTTCCAAAAATATTTTACATGCCTAAATTTCTCTCTTTTATCTATTTCACATTTTACTAAATAATTTTTCCTTGATTGCATATTTAATTTAATTTTTTTCTGATATAAATAATTTGGTACTGAATATTTCTCCCTTATAATAACTTGCCCACTTAAGTTTAGATACTTAAATCAGTATCTAAACCTTTGATGCAGGTTTAGATACTGATTTTTTATTGGAGTTTGAGGTAACAAATTCCACCCCACAATCTGCTATTCGTGATTAAAGAGTAGGGTAATACTAAATTTTAAAAAGAAGAAATATCTGCATTTTTTATTTATGCTCTATGATTGGAAACATAATATTTATGAATTATAAGAGTAACTATGGAAATGGAACAATGAACAGAGTACTATCTCCTTCACATGGAATCAGGCTTGATTTATTTTTTACTTAACAGAATATTTATGAGTAATACATATTTTATTTCACAGAGATGGCCATTATAGAATACCAGGAAAGGGTATTTCAAAGATACTGCAAAATCTTTTTAGAATGAAATGACTTTGAAGAATTACAGAGACTTAACTTAATGATAGAATTAATTATTAAGATCTTAAAAGCAAATGTTAATTTTGATAAATTTATGAAATTGAGCAGTGTGGTCATTCCGTTGTTGGGAAAATCATGAAAGTATTAATCATCTTTTGTGTGTTGGGGAAAACCAGAATATATTTTCATAGAGTTTTGTGTGATTCTGGGATTAAAATCTGAAGATATCATTCATGAGTGATAAAGATTATTATTTTATATTTCTTATTTTTTTTCTAATTTTATGGCTTGATCATCGCAACAGGTTAAAAAAATCCACACAAGCATCTCCATGGGACATGGGAACTAGTGATACTGTGTGACTATATGTCTTTAATTTTATTTAGCTAATTTCTCTAGCACCTACTTTTTTCTACTGAATAAATTATAAGCCCCCTGCAGAGCCAATAGACAAGGCTTGAAACTGTTGATGGATTTTTATATCTACCATCAATACGCTGGTCAATGTATAAATTTTTCTTTTTATTAAATTTTTATAATTTTTATAAATTGTATACCATCAATATACTAGTCTATGTATAATTTTTTTATATTACATTTTTATATTCTGCCCTATTCTAAACAGGATTTAAGAATCACTGTATTACTGATTGACAGAGAAAAGAAAAGCTTTCTAGCTTACTTGGAATATTCAAATTCTCCCAGAGGAAATAAAAATAATTCGTTTTAGGGTTACGGTGAGAACGTAAGGATGTACCTCAGTTGAACCCACTTCCTCTTTGCTTTCCTCATTGTTTTTTCTATCAGCACCACTTTTTGTATAAATTGTACAAGAGTATTTGGTCATTTTAACATTATTTGTGCTAAATCCAAAAAAAATAATAGTTTTACTTCGTGAAGAGAAAGGACATTCTGAGTTTCTTTTTGAATGCTGTGCATACATCAGCCTGTAGTTTCTGTTCCTTTGCCAACGTCCCAGGTCCTGTAGCTTACAGCTTCAGTCTTGACCTTCCATCTTTTAGCTTTCTCTGCCCTTCCCT